>PVKV010008202.1:37127-71686 GCA_004027835.1 Alouatta palliata
ATCCTGGTCAACATGGTGAAACCCCGTCTCTACTAAAAATACAAAAATTAGCTGGGCATGGTGGCACGTGCCTGTAGTCCCAGCTACTTGGGAGGCTGGGGCAGGAGAATTGCTTGAACCCAGGAGGTGGAGGTTGCGGTGAGCCGAGATCGCGCCATTGCACTCCAGCCTGGGTAACAAGAGCGAAACTCCGTCTCAAAAAAAAAAGATTGCCTTTATGAAGTTCAGTTGAGATAGATTCCATAATTGTTGTGAAGAATTTGGAAATTGAGTAAAGAATGCTGAAATTTAGTTGAAAGTAACTTGTTGGAAAACCTTATAATAATTGGGAATACAGGCACGAAGGGTGTTGGAAGGTTTATTTTAGTGCTATAAATTATTGATGCATTGTCAATGCCAGCATATCCTCAGAATACCTTTATGTTCTTTACGCTGTCAATTTTGAAAAGCACTTGGATCATTAAGATTAATATAATTCACTTAGATTCTATATAAAATATTAGTAAATGATATTGCTTACTTGATTTCGACTTTACTCTCTGCCATGGACTATGCCGCATACTTTCGTATGCATTAACTTTAATACTTACTCCAGTGTAATTGTTCACATTTTACAGATGAGGAAACTGAGGGTAAGAAAGCTCAATCCAATTGTCTTTGGTAACAAAACTAATTGAAAATCTGTACTTATACTGCTCTGCACTATGACCCCAAGAGTCTCTAATATCCATATAAGTTTTCTGCTCAGACTGAAAGTGGTAAGGATAAATGTCTATAAATCTAGTTGTCTCTTACATGTCATTCATTCATTCATTTAGTCATCAAACATTTACTGGTCGTCTAGGCACTGCTAGGTACTGCATATGTAACACACCCATATACCCTCATGGAAGTTACAGTGGAAGAGACTGGCATTAGAAATATAAACAAGGCTGGGTGCAGTGTCTCAGATCTTTAATCTCAGCACTTTGGGAGGCCGAGGAGGGAGGGTCATGAAGTCACAAGTTCAAGACCAGCCTGGACAAAATAGTGAAACCTCGTCTCTACTATAAATACAAAAAAATTAGCCAGGTGTGGTGGCGGGTACCTGTAATCACAGCTACTCAGGAGGCAGAGGCAGGAGAAGCACTTGAAACTTGTAGGCAGAGTTGGCAGTGAGCCGAGATCATGCCACTGCAGTCCAGCCAAGGTGAGACAGTGCGAAACTCCGACTCAAATATACATATATATAAACAAACTGTATAATGACAATTTTTGATAAATGCTATGAAGAAACCTGGAGTGCCTTTTATTAAGTAGATTACAGAGCAGACTTCTTATGTACTTACTTCCCTGTGGGCAAATGTAATTGGATTTACAACATAGCTTACTGTAATTGAAGAAGATGCTTAAAATAGCTTTAGATAAGTGGTGCCACAACAATGTAATCAAGCTGAACAGAATAATTTGAAATCATTGGTCTTCTAGCAGCCTTTTCACAGCACAGAGGGAATTTTGGCAAACTGGTATTCTTGAAGAAAATTGTGGTGTTACACTTCAACAGGTTCTGAAAATTTACCAAATGTCACATCTGTATTTCAGTTTTGGAGAGTGACTTTGAAACTGCTTCAACAATGACCTACATCACTTCACAAAAGAGCATAATTATCCATTGAGATAACTCTTAGGTTGCCCTTTAAAAAGCAGTATGTGTCCTGCTGAAACTCTGAGCATATGGTAGATTTTGAATTGGAAATATGGATACAGCATTTGATAAATTTGAACATTTGACTTAAGATATTGATAACATTTGGCATAAAGTCAAAATAGTAGTATATCAGGATAATTTATTTCATTCAGAACTTAATAAAGGTAGGTGGTCAAAATAAATAAAAAACAAAAATAATACAAAGAAAGCAAAGCAAAACAATGTGAAACTTTTCTGGATGTTAATGACAGTCTAGACCCTGGCTTTATTGCACATCAAAAGTTATAAAGTCTTGGCTGGGCATTATGGCTCATGCCTGTAATACCAGAACTTTGGGAGGTTGAGGCAGGTGGATTACTTTATGTCAGGAGTTTGAGACCAGCCTGGTCAACATGGTGAAATCCCATCTCTACTAAAAATACAAAAATTAGCATAGCATAGTGGCACATGCCTGTAATCCCAGCTACTTGGGAGGCTGAGGCACAAGAATCGCTTGAGCCTGGAGGTAGAAGCTGCAGTAAGTCAAGAAAATGTGCTCCAGCAGCTGGGCATGGTGGCTAACACCTGTAATCACAGCACTTTGGGAGGCTGAGGAGGTGGATCACTTGAGGTCAGGAGTTTGAGACTGGCCTGGCCAACATGGTAAAACCCTGTCTCTAATAAAAATACAAAAGATAGTTGGGCATGGAGGCAGGCGCCTGTAATCCCAGCTACTTGGGAGGCTGAGCCAGTAGAATCGCTTGAACCCGAGAGGCCTCGGAGATTTCACTGAGCGAAGACTGCACCATTACCTTCCGTCCAGCCTGGGCAACAAGAGCAAAACTTTGTCTCAAAAAAAAAAAGAAAAGAAAAAGAAAATGCATTCCAGCCTGGGCAACAGAGTGAGACTCTGTCTCAAAAACAACAAAAACCAAAACAGTTATAAAGTCTTACATTTTAGTTTTAGAAGTAACCTTGGACCTGTAATATCATATCATAAATAACTGTTACCTAACTGATTTCTGAATGCAGAAAAGTTTCTAAGCCAATGATCTGTTTATTTGATTTTTATTTTTTCGCTAATAAATGTGTGTTGTAACTTTAATTCTCATTCCTCCCTCCCCTTTCACAGTTGTTCTATGGACAGATAACATAATTTCCTGACAGTTGGAGACATTTTTGTAATTATCTGCAAACCTGAGAGGCTTAAGACTCTGTTTCTTAACACTGTAAGAAAGTGGTTGAAATGATTTTCATGAAGTGAAAATGTATGTGAAAGATAGAAGTTGAGCATGAAATACAGTATCATAATTGAAACCTGTTATCATTTATCAACTCTAGATATTATGAGCCTCCCCTATTGTCTTTCCTGAAGTTTTCTTATCCTGTTAGTACTCTTCATTATCCCTTATGTCTTTCTTATGTACCACTCTCACATGGGAGAAGCTTAAATTGGGTCTTGAGGAATAAATAGGAGCATGCTCAACAGAAAGGTGAGGAAGAGAACTTCTTAACAGTCACTGATATCTATTCAGGCTGGAAAGTTAAATTAGTTCAATGTTATTAATGGATGTCGTGCAAAGGAAAGACATGACATTAAAGGAGAATAAAGCAGTGGCATAGAGTCAGATCAGATAGTGAAACCTTTGATATGGTTTGGCTGTGTCCCCACCGAAATCTCATGTTGAATTGTAGTTCCCATAATCACCACATGTTGTGGGAGAGACCCAGTAGGAGGTAATTTAATCATGGGGGCTGTTACCGCCATGCTTTTCTTATGATAGTGAGTTCTCACAAGATCTGATGATTTTAGAGGGGGCTTCCCCTGTTGCTTGGCTCACATTCTTCTCCTTCCTGCTGCAAGTAAAGAAGGATGTGTTTGCTTCCCATTCTACTATGATTGTAAGCTTCTGGAGGTCCTCCCAGCCCTGTGGAATGGTGAGTCAATGAAACCTCTTTCATTTATATATTACCCAATCTCAGATATGTCCTTATAGCAGCATGAGAACAGATTAATACAGTAAATTGGAACCACATAAAATGGGGTGCTGGTATAAGGATACACAAAAATGTGGAATCAACTTGGAACTGGGTAACAGGCAGAGGTTGGAACAGTTTGGAGGGCTCAGAAGAAGACAGGAAAATGTGGAAAAGTTTGGAACTTCACAGAGACTTGGAGGCTCAGAAGACAGGAAGATGTGGGAAAGTTTGAAACTTTCTAGAGACTTGTTGAATGGGTTTGACCAAAATGCTTATAGTAATATGGACAATGATGTCCAGGCTTAGGTGGTCTCAGATGGAGATGTGGAACCAAAGTCACTCTTGTCATGCAAAGAGACTGGCAGCATTTTGCCCCTGCTATCGCTTTGTGGAATTTGACCTTGAGGGAAAGGATTTAGGATATCTGGTGTAAGTAATTTCTAAGTGGCAAAATGTTCAAAAGGAAGTACAGCATAAAAGTTTGGAAAATTTGCAGCCTAGCGATGTGATAGAAAAGAAAAACCCATTTTGTGGGGAGAAATTTAAGCTGGCTACAGAAATTTGTGTAAGTAATGAGGAGCCAAATGTTAATCACCAAGATTATGGGGAAAATGTCTCCAGGGCATATCAGAGACCTTCACAGCAACCACTTCCATCATAGGCCTGGAGACCTAGGAGGGAAAAATCATTTCCTGGGCTGGGTCCAGGCCCCCCCTGCTGTGTGCAGCCTCAACACTTGATGCTCTGCATCTCTGCCGCTCTAGTCATGGCTAAAAGGGGTCAGGTACAGCTCAAGCCGGTGCTTCAAGGATGCAAGCCCCAAGACTTGGAAGCTTCCATATGGTGTTGGTCCTGCAGATGTGTAGAAGACAAGATTTGAGGTTTGGAGACCTCCACCTAGATTTAAGAGGATGTAAGGAAATGCCTTCATATCCAGACAGAAGTCTGCTGCAGGGGCAGAGCCCTCATGGAGAATCTCTGCTAGGGCTAGGGCAATATAGAAAGTAAGTGGGTTGGAGGCCCCACACAGAGACTCCAGTGGGGCACTGCCTAGTGAAGCTGCAAGAGGGATCTACCCCAGAACGGTAGATCCACCATCTTGCATTGTGCACCTGGAAAAGCTGCAGACACTCAACTCCAGCCCATGAATGCAGCCAGGAGTGGGGCTGTACCATGCAAAGCCACAGGAGCAGAGCTGCCTAAGCCCATGGGAGCTCACTCCTTGCATCAGTGTGACCCACATGTGAGACATGGGAAAGAAGACCATTTTGTAACTTGAAAGTTTAATGACTGCCGTATTGGATTTCAGATGTACATGGACCTGTAGCCCCTTTGTTTTGGCCAATTTTTTCCATTTGGAGTGGGTGTATTTACCCAACACCTGTAACCCCATTGTATCTAGGAAGTAACTTAATGTGTTTTTGATTTTACTGACTCCTAGGCAGAAGGGATTTGCCTTGTCTCAGATAAGACTTGAACTTTTGGGTTAATGCTGAAATGAGTTAAGACTTTGGAAAACTGTTAGGAAGGACATGATTGTGTTTTACAATGTGAGAACATGAGATTTGGAAGGGGCTAGGGGTGGAAAGATACAGTTGGCTGTGTCTCGACCCAAATCTCACCTTGAATTGTAGTTCCCATAATTCCCATGTGTCATGAGAGGGGATCTGATAAGAGATAATAGAATCATGGAGGCTCTTACCCCTGTGCTATTCTTGTGATAGTGAGTGAGTTCTCATGAGAGCTGATGGTTTTATAAGGAGCTTCTCCCTTCACGCAGCTCTCATTCTTCTCCTTTCTCCTGCCATGTGAAGAAGGATGTGTTTGCTTCCCCTTTTACCATGACTGTAAGTTTCCTGAGACCTCCCCAGCCCTGTGTAACTGTGAGTCAATTAAACCTCTTTCATTTATAAATTACCTAGTCTCAGGTGTGTCCTTATAGCAACTTGAGAATAATACACTGTGTTATACTATGTATCATCACTACAGGGACTTGACTAATGCAGTGTGTTAGTCCCTATAATCATATACTTGAACTTTACAGTGTATTATTATAGGGGCTAATACACTGTAAAGTTCAAGAAGAAATTATCACATCAGGTAAAATTGTGATTGGTGACCAGGAAGGGGCCCACCTTCTCTGCAGAAGCAGAAGAGAATGAGGGAAGGACTAATGGAGATACAGAAATGTGTACAACCAAGATGTTGTGGGAGTTCATACCTGATCTGATGGCATTTATTTTCTCTGTAAATAAGAAGCCAGGTTGGTTAGGTGTTTGGCTCATGCCTGTAAGCCCAGCACTTTGGGAGGTCTAGTCAGGAGGAGCACTTGATGCCAGGAGTTTGGGACCAGGCTGGGCAACATGGTGAAACCCTGTTACTACAAACAAAACAAAACAAAACAAAATACATAAATTAGTCAGATGTGGTGGCACATGCCCATAGTCGCTGCTCTTTGGGAGGCTGAGATGGAAGGATCACCTGAACTTGGCGAGGTAGAGGCTACAGTGAGCCATGATTGTGCCACTGTACTCCATCCTGGGTGACACAGTGAGACCCTGTCTCAACAACAACAAGAACAACAACAATATGAAACTGCAGGTCAACTGCAGGGGATGATTGCAGATATTTAGGGAACTTAAGGATAAGGGATGATGTTGTAACTGTAATGGAGGAGAGGAAGATACCAAGATATGTGTGAAAAGCTTACTGGACAGGCCTTGGGGTCCTGCTGAAATTGAAATATATGAATATGTAGTGGTATCCATCTGTACAATTAATCCATTTCCCTTAGCTCTATTTAATGCTATAATTACATAGTCCATTCCAAGTTTGGAATTTTCAGACTTCTTGTTGCAAGAAGACATAGTGATTTATCATAGATTATATTAATATTTACTGAGTACATATGATGTGTTAGTAATTGTGCTTAGTACATTATATATGTTGCCACATTTAAAATTTTTTTCTATGAGGTATAAATATTGTTCCCACTTTCTAAAAACAAAATTGAGGATCAAGGTTAAGTAATTTTCTCAAGATAGATCTACCAATATATAGCGTAACTGGGATTTGAGTGACGATCAACATTGCAACTTAACAGAGAAAAAATATGAGGCAAAAAAGGGCTAATCGTTTGTGAGAGGATGTGTCAAGACACTAATCAGTCTCAAGAAGTTTCTGGAACAGGATTGATGGAAATAAAATATTTTAGATTGCATGAATGCTAGAGAACTAATTTATAAGTAGAACATCAATGTTTAAGCCTCTAATGATAGAGACATTCAGAGTGGCCATGAAGTCCAAGTTGGAAATGGTTTTCTAAAATGAGAGTTGAAGTAGAGATCATTAATTCTGTGGATAGATTATTGATCGCAGTGCAAGGGTATTGATTATCAATATTGATTTTGGTGGGATTTTGGAATCAGGAGAAATGGATTTTGAAGGAATGACATAAAAGCAGATAAGTCCCAGTATTCAGAGTGACACAGATTGGTGAAGTGAATCTAAGTGAAAAAGATTTTTTTGCATGAAATTGAGAAAGTAATGATACAAAAGCCACAAAATGGAAGTAGGAATATTCTGAGCCTCTGTCCTGATATGAATGTATGAAGAGGATGACTTATAAATCAGGCTTTCAAGGAGAAAACAATTTGGAGACAACATAATGTCTTGGTTAGGAATAAGGAAGTTTGTTTATTAAAAAATGGGAGTCATAGAGGGTACAATGGACAAGGTTGAGAAAGACATTCATCATGAGGAGTGTGGGAGGGTGGAGAGCATGAACCAAATGGGAAAAAGTGCATAGCTGTGTGAGTGAGATTGCAAAAGAGGATTAGTGATTAGAGGAAACACTTTGGGGCTTGAGAGTGAAGGACAAGAGGCATCAGTGGAATTTAATGGCTTTAAATTTGTAAACAAATCTTTGGTTTAAAGGTGTTCTGCTATTTCATTTCCAAATACTGCCACGACCTGACTTTCAACCACATTGTTATTTGAGCTAAGTGAGGATGACAATGTTCAAAATTCAGTGGTGGTTGGGGCTGATACAGGAGCCTTGTTGTTCAGATCAGTGGAAGATTTGTATCATATTAACTGCATTTATACCTCTGGTTTTGTGGCCTTGCTTCATAGTATTTTACTTCAAAAGTTTTAGGCTGGGTACGGTGGCTCACACCTATAATCCTAGCATGTGGGGAGGCCAAGGTGGGTGAATCACCTGAGGTCAGGAGTTCAAGACCAGCCTGGTCAACATGACAAAACCCCGTCTCTACTAAAAATGCAAAAATTAGCCAGGCGTGATGGTGGGCACCTGTAATCCCAGCTACTCCGGAGGCTAGTGGCAGGAGAATCACTTGAACCCAGAGGCGGAGGTTGCAGTGAGTTGAGATCACACCATTGTATTCCAGCCTGAGCAACAAGAGCAGAACTCCATCTCAAAAAAAAATAGTTCTAAAAATATTAGTATGAATTTTATAGATATTTGTCTAATATTTCACTTTTTCAAGGCATTACATTATGTTAATTTACTATTTAGTGTTTAGATTTTATACGTATCATTTTTTTTTTTGCTTATTAGAACAGATACCAACTTGCTATTAATTTCTATTGTTAAGCTTTAAAAGGGCATAGTCTTACCTGAGCACTTAAATAACTTTAACGAAAATTTAAAATACGTCTGTAGATTTACTTGTTCCACAATACGTGAAAAAGAATGTGTGCCTTATACAAAATAAAGGAGATATGGTATGAAGTACATTCTAAGTATACTATTAATCAAAGTTTAGCACTACAAGTGTTTTTATACACCACATAGTCCAACCACCTGTTTATGGCTGATGCATGTGCATTTGGTGCCTTTTCATGAAAGATATTTCTTCTAACTGATATTGTGGAAATGGTGAACAAGATCAAAGCTGGAATATTGTCTCCTACCCTTAAAGATGTATACCCCTGAGAACTTGGCTTCTCCAAGCCAAGTATTTCCTCTTCTGTAAAATGGGGATGTTACCATTACCAAAGAGTGATTGAGAAGATTAGAGTGCCCATTTTACTTTTAGATATCTCTGACTTGAGGTTATATTTATATGGAATGAAAATCTATCTCTCTGTAGTTCTAATCTATTCAGTATAGTTCAGGATCCTGGAACCACATTAGGAAAATGAAAATTACCTTAAAACTAGGTTTCACACTGTATAATTTTTGGTGTTTATGCAGCAACCTGGCCTTTAACAACTCAATATTAGCAATGTCTTATTTTTCCCAAAGATAATGATCAAATAACTACAATATGCTAAGCAAGGCCATCTGGGAGTCTCTTGGACAAATTTGGTCATCAGAAGAATCCCATAAGTCCCAGGAATGAGTCTGCTTCAGTATCCCTGCTGTACTCAGGCGTGGGCTGGGAGGTGCCTGTGGGAAGTGTGGACTCCATGCAAATTCAGCAATGGATTTCGGAGCTCAGTAGCTTGAGCCCTTGGTCAGTTATACTCCCTCTAGTTGTAGGTCTTTGAGGCATATACTTAAGAGCACCCCATTATATTTGTCCATCTTAATTATAGGTAAAAATAGAATTGCTAAAGGCTCTAGTGTACTATTTGCTTTACAGAGTGAAAGATAAATGTAAATTTTACTATGAGGTGATGGTAGCTAAAAGAAGCTACTATTTATGCTTCTGTCTTACTCCCATGCAGAGTCCCCTCCTTCACAACCACCCATACTTTCCTCAAAGTAAGATGATAAACTGAGCATGGCAACATTCCAAGACAAGCTCCCTGTGATCTGCCTTTGCAGTGTATTTTGGCTTTGCCCCTCTTCGTGGTTAATAAACTACTCCACTAACCAAATTATATTTTTCAGTGCTTATTGATTTTTCTTTCATCTTTGACTTCCTCAGTTAGAAAAAAGTTTGGCTATTAATGTCTCTATAACAAAGAAATGTCAACATGGTTAGTTAATTCAGTAATTTTATTGAAGTTCTGAGATCAAAGCTTATCGTCCTAGTGTTTTTCTCCGTTATATTCAGTATATGATGGTATAGGCCATTCCCTTAGATTACACTCATGTAACTGTGTTACCCTTGTTTAGAGATTTTAAGTTACACTACTTATTAAGGAGTACCGTAGAATTTCTTATGTCAAAAGAGCTATACACTGTAGCTGTAAATAGTATTTATAGTTACATACATGTAGTTATTTGTAACATGCCTTTTAGAATCTGTCTGCAGTGACTTTCAAAGGTCACCTTTGGTGGTTATGTAAACATAAAACAATGGATTTGCTTTTGGACATCTAAGAGTATGATGCAGTGTCTCATGCCTGTCATTTACCAGCAGAAGAAATGTTACTCTTCAGCTTTGCCACAGTGCCCTCACATTCTTCAACCTTGAGTTAGTCAGCCACTTATCAGCTGATGTGATTTTACATTTTTGCCTTGATCATTAATCATTCACTTTAAGTTCTTCTTTTGTAGTGTTTGCCAGTTGCTTCCAAAACAAACATGCTTTCTGGGCTTGAGGAAGGGAAAAGCAAAAAAAGATTTAAAAGATTATAATAGATAGTTTCACAGTTATTTTGGCTTTATTACTAATGCTAACTACTATCATAAGGTATAGATCTAAGCTTGAGGTATTAATGAATACTTTATTCAAGAACTTTTTCTTCAGCCCTACTGAGAATTTATAAACATGATTGGATGGTACTGTTAAGTTAAAGGGAGAAACTCTCTCTCCCAAGAGACAAAGTTGTTTGCTGCTTTTCTGAAAATTTGAGTGTGGATTTACATAGTTTTAAATATTCCTTTTAGATTTACTGTTGTTCATGAAACAGTCTCTTTTTTTGCAGGACATTTATTTATTTTGTGAAATATATTAATAAAATTACATATGTCAACTGACATAATTTTTTACTTCTATTATTCTGTAGATAATAATCAACCAGGTGTAAACATGAGTAATATATTTCCCCATTACACTGTATATTCTTAGCCCTTTGAATAAGCACCTTTGCAAGATATATTTCATTTCTGTCTTGATTAAAATTTGCTTCATGAGTTAGAAGAGATCGTGAACCCTGGGTAATGCATTTTGGTTGTAACTAAAATTCTTAAGTCAATTAATTATGAGTTACACCAGACATGGAACTTTATGACACCCAGAGTATTCTATTAAAATAGCAGTATTGAAATAGCTGCCGGCCCTTTCTAAAAAGTATGGCCAGTTAAATCACCTAAATAATGGTCTCTGAAATTACAGAATTAAAAATATCATATTATTTCCCACCTGATAATTGGATGACATATTAGACATTAACCTAGCCTTCCAAAGGCCTAGAGATTTCTTTTTCCGTCCCATCCCTTTTTATTTGTGTTAGTTTTATTTTCAGCAAAACAGAACAAGGAATTTCTCTTAGTTTATGAACATTTCTAGAAACTTAAATACAGTTTATACTTTTGCTATTGGTTTTATATTAAATAAATTCTGAAAAGTTGCCTTTTAATATAAGTAAAAGTCTTTGTAGAACTTATCTGTGATTTACACATACATGCTTCAGAAGGTCAGGTATTCTAACTTTTGTACAAGGTAAAAGTTACTTGTAAGATGAAGAGGCATGCCAAAACAAGTAGAAAACATTTTATTTCATTTTAAACTACCTTTCTTTTTTAAAAAAATCTTTATTTTGTATACATGATTATATAACTGTCAAATTACTTTTTATTGTTTTTCATATCAGCGTACAAACATATAACTCTTAAGATTTGCTTCTGTTTTTTAAATAATTGTCACTCCTTAAGACAAATGAAATTTTACTGCCCTATTGTTGCAGAAATACTCTAAATTAAAATTAACTGTAATAGTCTAATGCTGTAGAGAAAAATCAGGGAACCTCTAAACTCACATTGTTAAAATACATTTTTAGTTGAGGAATAAAACAAAAAAGAGAAAGAAAACTTCCTTAACTAATGATTCTCAAATATTATTTATATTATTTTATATCACATGAGAATCAAAATGTGGGAGATCTCACTTGTTAGGTATGAGGCAAGAAATATAATTATACAGACAAAACTGGATTATAACAAATAATACCAATTTGTCACCATACCTATGCATGAAATAAATTCAAAGTTATATAATTTTAGTGTTAGTTACTGAATCAGAAAGTTAGAGTAAGATGTTATGTTTTAAAAATATGTACTACATAATTCTTAATTATTGTGGTATACTAATACAAGGAATTTTGTGAAGTATATCTTAATATTGATTTTAGATTCAAATGAATTTATTTATTGTTATAAGGAGGTACTTTGCATATAAAATTCACAAGTTTTTGTGTAATTTATACTAAATTGGGACAATTATGTGTACATTCTCTGCTTATTATACTTTTGACATTTACAAAGTAAACAATTGTTTGTAAACCTAAAATTTTTTTTCATTTTTAGACTACAATGTCAAGGTTCTCTGGTCAAATCAAGTAACATTGCAAGCACTATCAAAATGACCTCAGAATATTTCTGTTCTGTTTTCTTTGGCCTTACTCATGTGATTTTTTTATATTTTAAAAACCTTTGCACTGCGCGATGTTATTGTAGAACAATCTGATTTTTCTTGATTATACCTCAAGGTTGATTATATTGATTTGTTAATAAGATAAATATCAGAATTTGTATACTTAAATACCTTGTTTGTAAAATAAAGAATCAGCAGGAATCTAATGGCTATTCATGTATATAATCTAATATTTTTTACTGTCTTGAATATCAAATGTTATCATTAACTACTGCTGTTATTAATAACGAATTAATATTTTAATTAACTATATGGCATGCTATAATTACAATGTAGGGTTAGTGATGATGTGAATGAATTTAACTAAGTAATCTGTTTATATCTAAAGGAGTTTTTAAATAGAACCTTGGAGCTTTAAGAGAAGAATTAATAGTAGTTATTAATAGTATTATTAATTAATTATTAATAATTATTATTAATGTTATTTCATTGCCAAACGCTGTACGTATTAGGTATTTTACAAATGTTAACTAGCTTGATGTAATAGTCAAAATTTAGGGGTAAATACTAGTATAATCTTTGTTTTCAAATAAAGAAATTGGATGAAGAAGTGAAAAACTTGTTTCAAGGTTCATATAGTCAAAGAACATACAAGAACTGATAGTCAAATGTTGGTTATATTTTTATAATAGTTCTGACATATTGTTAAACCTTAAATGTCTCACTGAATTGTTGCTTCAATTTTTAATTAAGACATTTAATATAAATAGAATTTTAATGTATTTCTGTAAAAATTTCAAAATATTACTTTATAAACAGACACACACTTGTGTGCGCGCACACACACACATACACACTCACATTCACATATATTTTTGTACCAAAAATGGAGAGAGACATCGCTCAAAAATTAAAAACCAGTTATTGGTTTGAAATCCTGAAGATGCTGGACTGAAGTGAGTCTTTCTGATATTTTTGCAGGAAATCCTCTGCACCTTGAGAAATTTTACTTTGGACAGCAAATATAAAGGCAGACACAAATAAAGGCAAGATGCCATAATTATAACATAATTATAATCACCAGTATAACTAGTGGTGATGTGAACAAATTTAACCAAATAATCTGTTCATATCTAAAGGGGCCTTTAAATAAAACCTTGGAGATTTAAGAGAAGGTAAAATAGCATTCTCAGCCAGTGCAAGAGAAAGCTACATGTTATTGAGTCTTTCAGATATGGAGTTGGATATATCTTTCGTTTTTCTAAACATGCATCAAAATATTTACGTGATTACTGTATTCTTCAATTGTTCTAGGAGTCAATCTTAAGATGTGATGCTTTCCTGTGAAACCTGAAACAAAGTAATCTTGGGAACCAAAGACTCTAGGACTCTTGGTGCCAACAGAGTTACTCTGTGAGTATCCTTGGTGTGTAATAATGTTTTCTTACATCTGGTTATCGTAAGTCATGCTATTTATGCAATTGGTGAATCTTAGTGTGAATGCTAATATTGGCATGACTAGTGTTTTTTGTTTGTTTTTTGAGACAGAATCTCACCCTGTCTCCCAGACTGGAGTGCAGTGGCTGATCTCGGCTCACTGCGATCTCTGCCTCCCAGGTTCAAGCGATTCTACTGCCTCAGCCTCCTGAGTAGCTGGGATTACAGGTGCACGCCACCACGCCCAGCTAATTTTTTGTATCTTTAGTAAAGATGAGGTTTCACATGTTGGCCAGGCTGGTCTTGAACTGACCTTGTAATCAGCCTCCTCGGCCTCCCAAAGTGTTGGAAATACAGGCATGAGCCATTCATTTTCTAAAACGGGACATATCTTAAAGTTGGTACTATTAGCTTCTTGTGTTTCTGTGATTCAATATACTGTGTGATCTTGATTGAGAGACTAAGCCTCAGTTTCTCTGTATATAAAAAGAAGCTAAATATAAACTTTCTTCCTTAAAATGGTTATAAAAGTAGTAAATGACAAACGTTTAATAATAATAGAATTACAACATGGTGAAACCTCATCTCTACTAAAAATACAAAAAATTAGCTGGGCATGGTGGCACACACCTGTAGTCCCAGCTACTCGGGAGGCTGAGGCAGGAGAATTGCTTGAACCCGGCAGGTGGAGGTTGCAGTGAGCCAAGATCACGCCACTGCACTCCAGCCTGGCACCTGGCGACAAAGCAAGACTCTGTCTCAAAAAATAATAATAATAATAATAATAATAGAATTATATTCTGTTTTTATTACTAACATGAATTCTGGTTTTAAAATAAGAAAGCTAGAAGTATATACTTTTAGTTATTAACCTTTATTATTGGCACTTTTTTAAAAAACTACATTTTAAACAAAAATGATCATATTGGCATTTCTTTATGTTCATATTTTGTTTGCATAGGGCTTTATCACTCACAAAGTTTCCACACTCATGATTCAATCTGATTTAATCCTTCATACAATCTTAGTGTAAAGCAGGTCTGGGATTATAATTCCCACAGTACAGATGAGAAAACTGATGCTCAGCATTGTGTTGTGCTGAGGACTGCATAACTTACAAGGGAGACAATTTGAAATCCAATGTTCTTATAACCAGTCTATATTCTTTTCTCTAGACTATTCTTATAACTAGTCTATACACTTTCAAATAAATGTAGCCAACTGTATTCATTTGGCCAAATTGGTATGTTTGCATTTGGATTGCTAATATTTAACTAGTTTATAAGAGTAGTATGATAAATTTACAAGGTTGTGTTACCTGTTTGTTGTGAACAATTCCTAGACCAACTATATGATTGTATTCTGTCTTCTACCTCCATTGTATCATGTGCTCTGTCCTCTACCTCAAATTCATGAACAAATCTTGGTCTATCTATGTAGTAGGCAGAATAATGGACACCCACATCTTAATCTCTGTCATTTATGAATATGTTATATTATATGGTAAGGGGAGAATTAAGGTTGCAGATGGAATTAAAGTTGCTGATCAGGTGACTTTGAAATTATCCTTGATTATGTGCATGGGCCCTAGGTAATCACTAGGATCCTTATAAATGAAAGAGAGAAGGCAGAATGAAATATACTCAGTCCAGCCGTGATGGTTTGATGATGTAGGAATGCAGCCACAAGCCAAGGAATGCCAGTGGTGGCTTTCAGGGGATAGAAAAGCAAAGAAACAGATTCTCTCCTAAGTCTTCCACTCACACCTTGATTTTAGTCCAGTGAGACCCATTTCAGACTTCTGACCTCTGAAATTGTAGGATAATAAACTTGTGTTGGTTTAAGCCATTATATTTGTGGTTGTTTGTTACAGCAGCAGTAGAAAACAAATACAGGTCAACACTGAAATAATGGAGAACCTCAGAGTAGAAACAGTGGTTTCCGCCGAGAGGTTATTAGGTCAGTCATAGAGCTATTTGCTGCTTTGATTGAATTTTTTGTTCTGTACTAACAGTGTGATCATAGAGCAGCTAGTTTGTAATATGTGATATGGTTCCTTTTGGATACATAGTTTACTAACGGAACCAGCTTGCCCCTGCCTGTTTTTATTCTAGATCAAGAATATAGATCTTGGAGTGTTTGGGTTCAAATGCTGGCTCTGATGCTTACTAATTATAATCTGTTCCAGCAGCAGTTTTTTTATCTGTAAAATGAGGACAAGAAAAATTCTTTTTAGGGCTGTTGTAAATATTATTAATTTATGTTAAGTGCTTAGAATAGTATTAATACTTGGCGTATTATAGACTAATTAAATTGTAGCTATTATTATTACTAAATTATTCCTCTAATGCTATATTTTCTAGATTCATTCTCTTTATTCAGATATGGATAGGGAAGTATCCAAAACTTTGGGATGAGTGCCTTTATGGTAGAGGCATTTTAATATAATTAAATTACGTGAATTTTATAATTTGTTATTTTACTTAATTTTTAAAAACCTCTTGTGCTTTGAAAACTTCTTTTTTGTCCGTTTTCATCATCATAAATATGTAGATGAAGTAAATCTGCGTATTCTATAATAATTCATTTCATTGAATTTACTTATTTTGTTTTAGCTGTTTTATATTGTGAGCCTTTAAGTTTGTTTTGATGTCACTACTTAAGCATAAGAATATCTTGGTAGTAGGGAAAGTATGCAGCACCCTGTAATAAGGATCCTCATTAAAAATACTTCACAAGTGAGGAAAACCTAGTCTGAAAGGAGTTTTCAAAGACATTGTTAAGAGAGGAGTCTCTTAAGTGGATAAATAGAAATGACTACTTCTGTCAATGCCCCATTCTCTGTGTTTGACAGGGTTGGTGGGTCTGCTTTAGGCCTGGTGGGAGCATGTATTTAACTAGCCTTTTAGGCCTTCACCACAGTGGCTATATTCCAAGGGACAATACATTAATTAATTCAACCAACATGTGTTACATACCTCCTAATGCCAATAAATAAATGATGTCTGTTCAAGATGTTCCCAGCATAGTGGAGAAGAACCAATGATCCCTGAAGTAGCATAGATTCTAGCAGTAAAGTTAGGCAGGGAGGTGAGATCTATTTACTCTTTCTAGCTACCCACATGAAGACCAGTAGCAGCATGCCATGTTTCTTATGCAGTTTTAAAATGTGCATTGCTCTTACAGAACAGTTTGTCTGTGCCTCTTTTGACATCCTAGGTTTTCTCTAGTACTAGGAAAAAACAAAACAAAATGCATTTCTTACACAGACACCTGAAATACAAGGGATATCATCCCTTTAAATTGGATACTTAAAAACAAATAATCACAGGCCTGTTGAGTATGTGATTAAGAAACAGATACCAATAATCATATGATGTGTTTTAGTGAAGTGAGATTTCTCTTTTTCCTCAAATACTACATATGTAGTATCTTTGTGGTGCTGTGCAGTCAATTTCTTTGATTTTCGTTTTACAGTCTTACTTCTCCCACATTTTGCTAATTGGCATCTCATTTACTTGGATACAGCTAAAAATCCAGTAAATTAGAAGGGGCTTTCCCCAAGGCAATTAACTTCTGGAAATAAGTGGATCTTTGGGTAGCCTTGGAGAACTGTTTGAACACAGAAACTACAAAGGATATCACTCTTTCTTGATTCTGTTTTAACTTGAATCCAGCAGTTAACAGAAGGGTAGCAGAGAAAAAGAGAAACTATTTGACAAAAAAAATTACTCCAGTGAGTTAGTGAAAGGTTTCAAGGGAATTATGTACCAAATACCTTGCCATGCCTTGTTTGCCTATCTGTGCCTTTCTGTATTAAAACCACATCAAGAAATCAGTAGAGGTAAGCTGAGCATGCCCAGCTGTTAATATATTCTCCCTAATATTCCACTAAGACACTCACTGTGTCCTTATTTCTTTTACATAGATTGTGGATTGTCTGGGTTGATATAAATGCTAGCAATCAAATAATTAGACTTTTTCTATCATGCCGAGTTGGCCAGATTTACAGATTTTGGCAGTATCTTAAACCTAGGAAAATTTTTAAATTTTTGGTCTTCTCCATTCATAATAACATGGTTCAGAAATAATGAATTGAGAGTTCTTGATATGAAATAGTAATATTTGCTAATGTGTCTATCATATGAGTAAAAATGAGTATAATGATTTTAGATACAGGGGAATGTTTCTATGATACTATCCTGATAATTAAAATCCTAATATGATTTAACAGCTTTATGATATGACAGCAGATGCCTAGAGTAAGTAGTTTTATTATTTTGGCTCTTACCTTTAGCATATGTGAAGGTAGGTGGTAATCAATTAAATTATACAAGGTTCTATAATATATGACATTGCTAATACGACTTTATAACTCTATTTTGACAATTCTGGTTTTAATACACACACACACACACACACACACACACACGCACACACACCCTCCCACCATGGGAAACTGAATTCTTAAAAATTTGGCTTAATGTATTTAGCAGGTACAAGTGCATATTTCCTGCATGCATTTATTGTGCAGTGGTAAAATCTGGGCTTTTAGTGTGCCCATGACTCAAGTAGTGAATATTGTACCCAACAGGTAATTTCTCAACCCTCATCATCCTCCTAGCTTCCCACCTTTTGTAGGCTCCAATGTCTATTATTCCAGCAAGTGACTATTTGAGGAAAGAGAAGGTGACTTATTTATCGTGGCATCCCTACTGTACATAATATAATGAGTTTTGTAGCTAGCTAGTCACTAAATGTTAAGTTAATTAAACACAAGGAAAAAATATATTTGGCTAGTCCTTTTGACTCATCTATTTAATTCTTAAAACTGATGCTGACCTGAAGAATGCAGCTTGGATATATGGTCAAATGAGGTTTCTCATTTAAACTTATCATCCAAGCTTAGGCTTTGCCTTGTATGGAAGAACCTGCCCTAATAAAATTATTACACAGTGTAGACCAGATCAGATGTGTCTCCTCTATAGGAAGGCATATCTGGAAAAGGGAGAGCCCAAAATATTGCTGCGTCAAGCTTGCTTAGTTTTTTTTTTTTTTTGAAAATTCAGCAACCAGATGTGGAATGGATTGAAGTGTTATTTTAACAGGAGTGTCTGCATTAGACAATATTAAGCCAGTATGTAGGTGAGAAGCCTGGGGGTTAGAGAGATTAGATCCTTTGTTCAAGATGAGAGAAGTTGAGTATAGGTCTGACCCAACTCTTCCAATACTAAATCATGGTGCGGTGTTGCTGTTGTTGTTGTTTTATTTTGTTGGTTTTGCTTCTTCTTCTTTTTTAAAGAATCCTTTAAAGAATTTTTTTTTTAAAAAGAATTCTTTAGATTTTTAAAATTTTTTAAAAAATAATTATGCTACATCGTAGTAGTAAATAACTTGTGCTCCCAGGGAAATGAAGCCTAGTGAACAGGCTGAGGCCTGTCACAGTGCCAGTCCAGGGCAAAGAGAATGATGTCCTCCATCTGCTGCTGAGGAGAGCACCAAAAAAGCCTAGTCCCCAGGGGAAACTCAGAGGGCAATAAAAGTGCTGAAGCCATGGGACTTTAATTTCTAGGACATGGTTATGGCTTCTATAAACCTTCTTTGCCATATAATTTTACATTGCTTTTTAAATCGTTATTTCCTGACATCATCATATGGAAGTTTTATACTTTTATTTAAAATAACTTAAAATCCCAGCCTGGACAACATAGCTAGACCTTGTCTTTACAAAAAAAAAAAAAAACAAATTAAAAAATTAGCCAGATGTAGTGGCATGTGTCTGTAGTCCCAGCTATTGTGGAGGCTGAAGCAGGATAGTTTGAGCCCAGGAGTTCAAGTTTGCAGTGAGCTTTGATTGCCACTGCACTCCAGCCTTGGTGAAAGAGTGAGACCCTGTCAAAAATGGAAAAATACAATAAAATAAACTATGATAAAAATCCTAAAATAACAACAGGAAGTTACCTTAAGTTTTATTTAAGATGTAACTTTGTTTTGAGTGTGGAAGGATCTCATATCTTGTGGATGTGACTGAGACAGAAGATTTAATGTTGCCTCAAACTTCGTTTATTTATATCTGGTTAATGACTAATGCCTTTGTAGTGTTTTTAGAACCAGTAGAAATAATGTCTTTTTATTTTACAAATGGCAGTAAAAAGCCAAAGCTCATTAAAGTACCCACACTAGTGTAATTGGCAATAGCAATAGATGGAAACTACACACCCAATCGTATTATGTTTTATAACGTATTCTCTGGTATTCCTACGTGGAGGAGAGGTGGTTGAGTGATTGGGTGGGCATAAGATGCTGTGGTATGTGAATGTTGGAAAGGGGAGGGAAGTTATTGACCAGTTTTGACTAGGAGCATGCCATTGTTTGCGTTTGTATTAGATGTACAATTTAGGCAAAGATTTGGGGTTTTAGGTAGAGAGATTAGAGGTTGGGATAACAATTGGGAGGCTACTCAATTTATTGGTGCCTGTGGAAATTAGGGAAAGAAGATAGATTTGACTTCTTCTGCAAGAAGAATTTACAAGGATTGGCAACTTTAGTTTCATATTAGAGAGGAGGAGGCATTTTTTGCTGACTCTGACTTTGAGCTGAGTAGCAGAATGTTAGTGCATTTAATAGAAAGCTGTGGGGCCACAGTGCATGCTGAGAGTGATGGCAAGGAGCTAAGTGGAATCCAGGGTCCTGAGCTAGAAGGATATTTTTAAAGCACTTTCTCTCTGAATGTGTTTCCTCTATTGGTTGAATACAGTAGAATCTTCTATTGAGTGAATAACAGCCAAGAAAGGAAGGGTCTTAAATGTACCATATACTCAAGTCACCTTTCCAATAATTCTGTTCCATTAGTGAGCCACTGTTGTCAGCAAGAAGGGGGAATTCATTAAGATGATAGAATACTTGCATATTTGTGTTTAGGAACACCCTCCTCCAATTAGATTTTTCTATGATGTATTGAAACTTTAAAGGAATTATTCTATGAAAACAAATTTGATTGATGGCATCTCTCTCTTATGCTTATTAAAGTTAAAAGTGATGCCTTTTTAAATTATAGCTCTAAGAGATAATTAATGTGAATTGTTTCCTTCTGCTGTAAGCTAACTTTTAGCTCCATTGTATTTCCAGAATTTTGAAAATAGAATCATTGTTAGTACTGCTCAATGAATGTTAGGATTATGATACTCTTTCCAGGAAAGGAATAGAAAAGCAATATTGTATCCAGATGAGAACAACAATGTGTTGTATTATTCCTATCATGTTTGTAAGACCTTTGGATTTTGTGTTTTCAAATTCATTTACTGCTGTTTTCAATTCAAAATATATACCTGAGCTTTCTGTTCTTTAGAATTTCTTGCACTTTTTATTCAGATGAAAAACTTGGATTTTGCACATTAATTCAGTTTCTACTCCTTAGTTTTAATGCAAAAAACATCATAATCTCACAAGGGAAATGTGTAAAATGCTTCGTGAAACTTGGGAATAATATTATAAATATATCTATGGCCAAGAACATATTGTCATATTTTAAACACAGAATTAATAACCTGTTCCAAGGGCATAAAGGCTATTTATCAAGGTTTTCTCCTAAGACTATCTGCATTTCCTCTCTCTCCTGTCCTCATAATTATTGAAGAATTTTGGAAACCGGAAATTAAAAAAAAATAAACTCACATGATGCTATTTTTGGAGTTAGTCTTGAGAATTTATAACCTTGGCAAAAGTTAGTCACCTTCAGCCATTCTTTCCCCAGGGCTCCTGGTGAACAGGTCTGTTTTGTATTTGGCTATTTCTTTTCTCAAAGGTGCATGTAGAAACCACACTGTCTGTGTTTATCTTAACACCTCACAGAATTTAGTTGCTCAACTTTAATAACATGATTTCTCTGTGCTTTAAGATATATTCCTGTAAAAAAAAGGTGAGTCAAATTGTTGAAGGTGTTATTATGATTACAAAGGTGACTAAAATTAATGTTAAAGTCAGTTCATTATATTTGCTATGTGTTTTACATCAGCAAACATTAGCCCATAATTTGCTGCTTTAGGGTGACTTTTAGTTTTTGGTGGATTTGTTTAAAATGTTTATTTAAGATGTTAAAATGATTTAGTAGGAGAAATAGCTTATGCGAAGAAAAATGAATTCTACCTTTAGGAAGAAAATATAGGATTTATAATTTGAACTCTTTAAACTTTTCTAACATGTACCTTAGACTTAACAGACCATGGTTTCTATCAGTGGATAGTATTTTTTGAGGATTTTATATTGTAGTAACATTAAGCAAAATAATACAAAATGAATACAAAATGCATTATGCATACTCCTGTTAATTTTGTTTTTATAGATCTTATCAAGTTATTTTGTGATAACATAATTTTTACATATCAAACTTATGTCCTTGTATTTCTCTTCTTTAACTTTAGATTATTTTGTAATAATACTAACTAAAACAACTATACATATGGGAACCTTAAAAATTATTTTTCTTATGTAGTAAATAACATACTAACTGAATAAAGTTAATAATCATTTCTTCGCATAAAATTGAGTCTTATTGTCATGTTGTTAATATAAAAAAGTAGTTGATAAGGCAAACAATATTATTGAAATTTTATTCTTTTCCCCTTTTTAAGAAAGAAACTACTTTGAGGCACATATACAAAAGGAAGTTATTCATTGGTTAATCATTTACATTACATTAGTTATTTTACCCCAAGTAAGTGTGTTGAACACTTACTAGTCACTAAACACCTTGTTTCATTGGGACAAAGAAGCATTTGAAGAATTTTCAGTAAATATATGGACTGCTTTTGATTGTCAGATGTACTATATAATTGTGAAATCGTAATACAGTTTGTTCACTGTATTAAAACCTCAGTGAATGTCTAATTTTGTACTAGACCGATTTCCTTATGCTTTCATTTCATTTTAGTTTTCAAAACTTAAATTTAAAAACTAAAACATTTTAGTTTTTAAACTTAAGTTTTCAGTAGAAATGATAGAAACATATCACAAAATTTTTAAAAGCATTTTCTTTACTTAATTCAGTAAATTACATAAAATTTCTAGAGGTTATTTATGTTATTACCTGGGTGTTATTATTTAATGTTATATGCATTTAGAAATGCAGCCTATCGAAATCTTTGGGAAGCATATTTTACAAGTGGCTATTGCTTAGTGCTTAGACCTAAATAATTGTGTCTTTCACATAGGAAATCAGATATTTCTCAGCCACTATACGGAGAGTCTAGCATGCTGTCTGATGAAGAGGAGCATGTGAATCGAGGATCCAATATTTCCCAGCTATATGTCCTTAAATAAGTAATCAAAACTCTCAGCCTCAGTGCCCCCATAGGAAAATATTGATTATAATGTTTACCATGTGTGGTTTGGAGAATGGGATAATGGGTATAACTTATTTGGTAAAATGCTTACCTAGAATATGAGAAGCATTTAATAAATGACAGCACTGCATTTTTCCAAAGGTTATTGTAATTTCTTCAAACACAAAGATGGTACGTACTAATGATCTATCACCAGATTCACCCTCACACAGGGTAGGGGACCCTTTGGGACAGAGACCATACATTTACAGAAGGGCTGACCAGTAGGGAGTATTATGTGTGATGAAGAAACAAAATGAAACTGACTGGTTCACAAGAGATTCAACACATTGACCCTGGCCTCTTTATTATTGTTAATAACTTGAAGTTACATAGTCTCAGACTCAGTGAAGGGTCACTAAACTATTAATGTATGTAGTACAGTATTTCTGTAATATATATTATGCATGATATTAAATCACATGATGGAAAATGTGCTTGAAAATGTGGCTACATCAACATAGCACATGAGAAGGTTAAATTTAGCAGTTCAAATTGCCAGTCTTGGTCACCTTCTTTGACCCATGATATAATTTAAGCCAAGTTTACTTTAGACTCTGAAAAGTATGAACTAATTGTGCATGTCAAAGCAGGTTCTTGAAGAAGAGAAAGAACTACCTTTCCCCTATTTGAGAGAAGTGAGGGAAGGGCAAAAACAGAGTCTCTGGAGATATGTGTGTAAGTTTACTTGTAGCTAAAAGTTAATGATCAGTTGCCTCTGTTCTTAGTCCTGAGTCCTGAGAAAAGTGTCAAACGCAGGTTCTCTCTCTATTCAGGTAACTTTAAAAATTATACAAATCATATTTATGTTAACTGTAGTTTAGATTATAGATGTGCTTTTTTTTTCTTTACTGTCATGTGATTTCATGCTCTTAGCATACTGAAATAACAATGAGAAACTATAAATGCTGGCTAATGTAAACATATTTTACTTTTGAAGTATACCAAGTTAAAGCTAAGAAGGAATTCTGTGTTGTATTATATTGGAAGAAAATTTTTAAATGTTTTTATGAAACTGTCAATTGTAGTTCTTAATCCTGCTGGCTGAAAGATCATAATTATTTAAAATAATGTACATCATATAGTGTGCCAAGTCCTGGCTAGTAAGGAAAATTAAATCTGAATCTTTATTCACCCAAATTATTTGTACTTTATATTATAATGCCAAAAGTAACCTATTTTTCCTATTTGAAATCATTATATTTTGTAACTTGTATGTGTACTTTATTGAAAAAAATAGTAAAAAATAAATTGATTTTTATTATAAGACTTAGGCAATTTCATTCCAAATCATTTGGGATAGTATAATATTATGGTATGTTATGAAATTATTATATAGTTATGTTTCAGGGATGCTATATGTATAATTTAGGTATAATAAAAGACATTGCTCACTACATTTTACAGTCTTCGAAGCAGGTGTCTAAAAATAAAAATATTGTGTTTGTTTACAGAGTAATCATTGTGCATTGAGCCTGCAACATAAAGAAATACATTGCTTGAGTTACTGGCATCACAAAATAGAGGAATATATATATATATATATATATATAAAATGTATGTGTGTATGTGTGTGCGCGTGAGAGCGTGTGTTGTTTCTTTCTAAAGTGTCCAGCCATCGTTATCTTTATTCAGCAAGTATCCAAAGCCAAAAAGCTTGTTTTGGTTGGATTTAGATTCAAGTAAACATCAAAAGCTAAATGTTATTATGATACTATATATGCAGTTTTCTATTTTGTATTCTTTTCAAATTGAAATTAAATGTCAGGCAATGATTGATGATTTTCCAATTGAAGTTTGGAGCTGATAGGAATCTGGAAGAACGTAACATTTCATATATGAGGAACTAGGTCCAGAAAGGGAAATAACAACAGTTACTGGGAGTGCTGAAACTAAAATCACAATCTCTATGTACTTGCTGAAAAGTAGAGTTGATGGTTATTAGTCAATATTCATATTGTTTTTGAGAGAAATGGTATTTTATTCCTTGATTCATTTCCATTTTTAAGTATATCTGGATAAGTTATAGTTGTATAGTGATACTTTCCAGATTTACCCTTGGCATTGATAAATTTGTATATCAGTTCAATTTACATAATCCCTTTGTGGATTTGCTTAGGTATTTAAGTTATGTTTGCAAAAGGAGATTTCTCAAGGTTAGAGAAGAGAGTGATATGGTTTGGTTGTGTACTCACCCAAATCTCATTTTGAGTTGTAGTTTCCATAATCCCCACATGTCGTGGGAGGGACCCGGTGGGAAGTATTTGAATCAATGCTGTAAAGGGTGTAGGTGGCTGAAAACCAAGCTTAGAGTCTCAGTAGCACAATGAACTTGTTTTGCAAATCATGGATAAATTGCATAACCTTTAAGAGCTTCTGTTAAGTGAACTATAATTGAGGGTAAGAATAATAATAATGCTTCCCTTCCTTGTCTAGTGTGAGAATAATGTGAATTTATATAAAACTTTACCTAGTAGATTATACATTCTTGTTAAATACTTTCTAGGGCTGCCATAACAAAGTACCATAAACTGGGTAATTTAAAATAACAGAAATTTATTCTCTCTCTTTTGGAAACTAAATATCTGAAATCAAGATGTCAACTGGGCTGTGCTTTCTTGGAAGCTTCTAGGGGAATATCCTTCCTTGCCTCTTCCAGCTTGTGGTAAACCCAGGCTCTTCTTGATTGTGGCAGTAAAACTGTAATCTATGCTGTGTCTTCAAATGGCATTTTCCCTGTGTTAGTGCCTTCACATGGCTGTCTTCTTCTAAGATCAACTGTCCTATAGGATAAAAGCTCACCCTACTCCATTGTGACCTCATCTTAACTAACTGCATCTGCATTGGCCTTATTTACAAAGAAGGTCATATTCTGAGACACTGGAGGTTCCAGCTTCAAGAGATCTTTTTTGAGGGACACAATTCAACTCATCACAGCCTGCCTTCCAATCCCCCCGAAATTTAAGTCCTTCCCACATGCAAAATAAGTACACCTGATTCCAACATCCCCAAATGTCTTAACCACTCCAACATCAACTCTAAGTCCAAATTATCTCTAAATCAGTTATGAGTGAGATTTAGGGAACACCTCATCCCAGAGCAAAATTCCTCTCCATCTGTGGATTTGTGAAACATACAAAATAGGTCATCTATTCCCAAGATACAATGGTGGGATGGATAGAGAATAGATGTACTCATTCCAAAAAGGAGAAATTGGAAGGAAAAACAAATGGTGTCACTGACCTAAATTTACTCGTCTAAAGCAAGTTCAACCTAGGAGGACAAATTTTAATAGATTGTAAGGCTTGGGAATCATTATCTGTAGCTCAGGACCTTGTCTTCTTGGTTCATCGTGGTGGTCCTAACAGCAACTCTGCCCTCTCCACCCTGGTTGGCGTCCCTGACCGCTGGAACCAAGGAGGTAGGCCTGCCCTCTAGAACTAAGAAAAAGTCCCTTAGGCCTATGCATCCATGAGTCTCCTTTGCCTTCATGCCATCCTGTCTCTGTTTCTTTCTATGCATTTCTGCTGATAAAATACTTTCAGGAAATGTTGCCAACCTCTTGTGCAATTCATGAGGGTCCAAGCCATCAGACAAGAGGGTCCTCTACAGATCTTTTCTATATACTTGTGTCTCTATTCCTGAATTCGAGGTTCTTTATTCTTCTCTCTTGGTTTACTACATATGTATGCTTCCCTATATAATATTTTATTAATATCATTTTACAAGTTACCAAATCTCACATATAGGCATCTGAATTAGTCCTTTTAGAAAACCACATACTTTGTTTAATGATATGTTTGAAATGATATGGTTCAAATATATAGCTTTAGGTCATTTATTTTAATTCCTATATATTCCATTGTATGAATATATATACTTCATGGATTCTCCTATTGATATACATTCTCCTATTGATCTAATTTTTGACTCTTATATACTATGCTGCCATCAAAATTCCTTTATATTTCTTTTCATGCACAACTGTGCACACCTAAGATTAAAATAGATAATTGTAAGATATGCACATATGCACAATTTTCCTAAGTAGTTTTTGAAGCATAAAAGCATTCTCACATCCTGTACTTGTTTGGAAGCTATTAGAATTTAGGCTTTAAGCCCGTGGAGTAGCTTCAATGAGTTTTTGCTGTAAAGTTCTGCTAGTGTCCCTTTGGCTCCAGTGCAAATATGTGTGTGTGTGCGTGCGCGCGCGTGTCTGATATATATATATATATCAGACACGCACATACAGTCTCAGGTAGTGATGAGCAACAGTTTTATTTTTTTATTCCTCCGTTCAGGAGGGTCTGAAGGTATGGAAAGCAGGCCGGACCGGCGCCAAGCCTATATCAGTGAGACAGACTTTCTTACCTCCCATCTTGCATAGAGTACTTAGAGTCCCCTCTACCGTGCAGAGCACGAACTTCTGCTTCATTGACTACTTCCAGTCCTATATCCCAACAGGCTCATGTTTCACCATGCTGTATTTTCCTTCTGTTTCTGGGCAATGGAGATGCTTCTTCTTGTTGATATTGTTATTATTATCATCATTTTGGTTAGATATTTAATTTGTTTCTCCCTTTTCAGACTTTTTTCTTTATCACCATGTGCTTGGAGCAGAGAAGTTATATTTACAAGGAAATTTATAGCAACATGTTGATTCTTTGGCTGCCTTTGGGCTAGCCAAAGGTGGATAGCAAATAATCAAGTCTAAAGTGCATTACAGTTTTGTATTGCCTATTGCAATTATGTATGCATTGAATTCTAATAGTGTGGATTGCAAACATGACATTCTTATATAATAATCAAAGAGCTTTATTTGTGTTCTTACCTGGATGGAAGGCTGTGCCATCTCTCTATAAAAATAGTCCTACAAGTATATTTTATAGTAGTCCAAGGACTTTAATTCAAATGCAGTTTTGGATCTAGTCAGCTGTTTGACCTGAGCTTTAACAAAGCCATGGAATTCTGCACTCTAAAGCATAAAAGAGTTGACTTTGATTCAGGATATTTTGTAGGCTAAAGTCTCATTGCCATCACCTCTATAATAAAATAACTTACAAGCCTCTTATGGAATTTGAAATTTTGAGCAGTGTAATAAGGATGTCAGAATGACTTTGCTACATAATATTTCAGCATATAATGAAGCTAACCACTTGAATGAAACTTTTAGCATTTTACATCCGAGTGTAGAAGAACATTTGCCAAAATTGATGACTTGGTTTTGGAATAATAAATATTTAGCTGTTCTTTTTGACAATAATTGGCAAATAGATTCAGTTGTTTCTTGAAGTTGATTCTAAAATATACTAGTAAGAATGTGTCATAACATACAATAAATGCTGAAACTGAGAATCCCATGATGTTAAACAAAATTAAACCCTAACTCAGTAAGGTAGTACACTGTGTTACTTATAGACTAAACAAGTTGTCAGCGAACACTTTTTTTTTTTTTGACTACAAGTAATCTCTAGTAATTTTTGTTAGCAATAAAATACTTTACATGAGCATTCAATTGGTGCATTTCCTTCTTGTTTGTGTAGTATACAATCATAGGAATGAAAAACTCTCATATAACCCAAAAAGAAATTAACAAAAATGAATAAAATATTATGATATTCATTTCTTACTCATAACATTGAACTTAATACAGGAACAGGTTTATAAAGGTGACACTGCATGCTTAACTCTATATGTCAGTTCTTCAAATAACTTGGTCTCTGCTGTGATATTTGTTGGTACATCATTGGTTATCTAACTGGAAGAGGGCATTTACTTTATCTGTTATTCAAGGATATCATCATCTATCTTGAGAGGAATTTTTGTGAATATTGTTGTTGGATTTTTTTTTCCTCTTTCCTTGTTACTTGATGAAATCATGATCATCACTCAAGGATCAACCAAAATGGTTTTATGATCTCGGGCTTGTTTAGTTATACTGCCTTATACAATCTTATTACCATAGAGCAGCTTTTCTCAACTAGATTTTGATGAGAAAATTATTCCCTAATGACCTAAGCCTTACATCTAATTTATCCACTTTATGTGTTAAATTAACTTTTCTCCTTTACATTGTTTCATAATATTTATGTAATATTAGAAGAACTAAGAAAATAGTCACTAAAATAAATTTCCATTTTTAGGAATTCAGGTAATTCTAGCAGGGTAAAATTGCCATAGAGTGTTAGACTCTTTTTTTTTCTTGTTATTTTCTCTAAAAGGATTATATACTCCACGAAGGCATAGACTGTATCTTGTTTCATGTTTGTACTCTTAGACCTAGCACACTGGACTTCTGCCACATAAGAGTTGTTTGATAAATATTTGTGAATTAAATGATAGAAAGAGGCATGCTTCTTTTGGCAAAACTTTGTTGATAAAACTGTTTTAGGTGACAGGTAATCCATATCACTCTGTCCAGGGAGCTTAGATTACACATGAACTAGTGTTGACATTGGAAAGGGTCAGTCAGGTGAGGAGAGCAGAGGGAATCTGAAATGTGCTGATATTTTTTGTCAGAGCACCAATGTTATATGTATTGCTAGTAAGTCTGTTTAGGTTAAGTCAAAATTCCCTGCAGTGCTATCATTTCTCTCAAGTAAGAGGTAGGCCGAGTGCGGTGGCTCGCGCCTATAATCTCGGCACTTTGGGAGGCAAAGGCAGGCAGATCATGAGGTCAGGAGATCGAGACCATCCTGGATAACATGGTGAAACCCCATCTGTACTAAAAATACAAAAAATTAGCCAGGCATGGTGGCGTGCACACCTGTAGTCCCAGCTACTCGGGAGGCTGAGGCAGGAGAATCACTTGAACCAGGGAGGCGGAAGTTGCAGTGAGCCAAGATCAAAATACCGCACTCCAGCCTCAGTGATAGAGCGAGACTCCATCTCAAAAAATAAAAATAAAAAATAAATAAAATAAGGGGTACTGGGAAGAAGGTGCAGAAAAGAGGAGCAGTGTGGCAGAAATAAGGCAGGAGATATATGTTCTAATAAAAAGGGCTAAAATTTAGGCAAGGATTTCAGTCCTTTGGGAACTGGCATGAAAAGCAGCAGGCAAGATAGTTACAGTTGTCTCATAAAGTGGTAGGTCTGATCCTCAGCTTTCAGGTCATCTTACCTATAACTAAGCGAGTCTGGGTCAACAAGGGCAATGATGGAACAAGACCTATGCCTGTCATTTCTCATAGGGTGGTGATGTGAAGACAAGGGTCCTAAGACATCCTTACAACCTACAAGAGAGGACAGACTCAAATGCACAAATGGTTTTCAAATATCTACTTCTTTCATATATTCATATTTCTTATTATTTTATTCACTAGTCACAGTGTTATGGGATGAATCTTTGTGTACCCCTAAAATGCCCGGTGTGGTGGAATTTGGAGATGGTACCTTTTAGAGGTAATTAAGTCATGATGGTGGGCCCTTATGAGACAACAGATAACTTGATCTGTCTCACTTTTTTCTTGGACAGAGGAACGCTAAATGAGCACAAAAAGAGCCCTCAACCTCACCCAATCATGTGGCACTCAGATCTCAGACTTGCAACCTGCAGAACTGTGAAAAAACAAATTTCCATTGTTGAAGCCACCATGGTATTTTGTTATGGCAGCTAGTACACACATCAGATCACATTTTCAAGCCTCAAAGTAAAGTTAAAAGAAAAGTGTTAGAAGATGCAGAGAAGGGAACCATTTGTGGCCTATTTTGTAATCAACTCTAATTGTGCCACAGTCTGAAAAAATATAATGCATGATGTAATAAAATCTGTGTAGGGATTATATATTAATAAACTATGCTTCTTTTGATATACAATAAATTTTAAAATGAACACTTTTAGAAAAAAAATGACCCTGGTCAGATGTCCTGATGTTATTTAGCACTTCCACTTTCCACATCATGCACTTACATATTAAGTATACTTCAGGACTATAATGTGTTTACTAGATTTGCAGCTGTCTCATGTTTCCCAGTTATATATATATATATATATATATATATATATATATATATATATGAAGCCAAATGACTAAATATTTCTTTAAATCCTCCTTCACATAATGTGTTCAAAAATTAAATTTTTTATTATTTCATTGCCAATTGACCTTCAGGCAAATTGTCAAGAAATTTATGAGGGTAGCAGCTTAAATATGTGTACCCAAGTGTCTCTTGAGTAAAATATGACTTATGGCTTTCTTGCTGCTGAAACGATTAAGTCTCAAAACCTGAAGTTGACAGCAGAGTCATTGTACAGATTGATGTTCTCAATGACTAACGTTTGACAGAATTTGCTTCTGATTTATTATGCTTCTAGGTAAAAAAAAAAATTTACTTCATTTTTTAGTATTTTTGCTATGTTCTTTAATTGGATAAAAATAATTTTTTATATTGAATATATGTGCATTTTGAATAAACTAATGTTTTAAATTAAACTTTTATTTTTTAAAGTACAATTTTTTTTAGTATGCTGACATGGTTTTTGCTCTTTTCTTTTTTGATCAAGAAGCTCCTGATTTTTTTTAATAGTAGCTAACAACAAAATATTACTGATATAAACTCTATTTAGTAATGATTGGATTTTTTTAACCATTTATCTATCCAAACATAGCAAACGTATGTGAAGAACAATCATAAACAATTAGGTACAGCCCCCACTAACTGAATTTATAATTTCTGAAAAATAGAGAACTAAGAAATCACTTTTCTCTTACACCTCAACTACTCTAAATTATTATAATGTTTAATTTATTTAAGAATAAAAGTATGCCACATTAAAGAAGGAAACAAAAGGCAAAAATGGAGGGAGTGAAGATAACACATAATGTCTTACTAGAGTATTTTTTATCTACTAATAAAAGGACATGTTTTTGTTGTATGTTTCCTATATAATTTATACTTCTTACCTTATGCAAATATTACTTAAAATCTTTTGATAAATGCAAATGTCACTTGAAATGAGTTTCATCTGCACACTATTCCATACATAGCTTATTTTAAACTTTATTATATGTTTTAGCCCATTGCTTTTTTGCGTGTGTGTGTGTGTATTAATGTGGCATTTAGTATTTTTTCTTAGAAAGATTTAATGAATAGTTGTGAATTTATGATACTTTGAATTTATAATGGAATCTAGGATGAGTTCTTGAGACTGCAGTATTTTTGTGAACTATAGTTTCCTTTCTAGTAAAAAGACAAAATCGAGGTTTGTGTGTGAAGAGGTCGATCCAACACATTATTGTTGGGTAGGCCAGAGGCATACTGGAAGGGGTAACACTTAAATGGGAAAAAAATTGAACATTGAACATTAAAATATTAAAGATATTTTTAAGGAGCTCTGAATCCTTGTATGCAAATGTTTATTAACAAAGCTAGTACTATTTATAGCTTACTCCAAATTGGAACTTATTCCAAACTAAACATGTTATCTTCTTTTACCCAAAACTTGTCTCAATAAATAAATGGTTTCAGTGCGTCTTTCAGGTCAAATATCTGTCTCACTCTCAACTCCTCTCTTTTCTTCCACTATTCTTAGCATCCACCTTCCAAACACAGCAAGGTTCTAGTTCCTTAATTCCTCTCAAATCTTCCCTCTTGTCTTTCCCCAAGGCTACTGTTTTGTCATGTCTTGTCTCAATTGCTTGCAATACAATCTAATGGTTTGTTGCTATAAACTGTCTTCAACTGTCTTCTTTACCCTGTCTCTAAAATGCAAACTAGCCAAATCATTCCCTTACTCAAAAACCAGTATGTAATTTCCAGAGCTTTAAGAAGAATGGACTGTGTGCTTTTCTACCCTAATTTATTTCCAACTATATATGTCATGGTGCCATGCTGTCTCTTACTTCTAGGACATACAAATATTACAGGATCCTTGGGTGTTGCCTCACCAGCCAGAAACCTCTGTGGCTGGTGACACCTTTGCCCAAGTTTTTACTCAAGCCTGGTGGGCTCATTCCACCCACTTGGCCTAGCAGGCTGCACTCAGCTCACTCTACTGGCATGAATCTCATACTTGCCAAGAGTGAGGCAGGTGTGGAGTGGTGAGGGATGTGTGAGCAAGTGAGCATGGGAGTTCATCCACTGCACACAGCTAGGTATGCTGGCTGCAGTCACAGCCCTGGCTCAGGGAACTCCTAGGTCTAGGCTCCCTGAAGGTCCACAGCTCTTATCTCCTTCTCTCTTCTCTCCTTTTTGTCACCTGCGACATTGGCGAGGAAGGGGTATGTTTTAGCCATGTTTGCGTTACAGCTCTTTTAGCCCCACCATTCGGTGGGTCCTGACTTCCTGTCCTGTGTCCAGGAAGAATGAGGTATGTGAACCAGTGGAGGGTAAGCAAGGTGCAGAAAAGTTTTATTGAGTGATAGAACAGCTCAGAGGAGACCCATAGTAGGTAGCTTCTCTCTGCACCCAGGATGTCCCGATGAGTGCTCAGTTCTCATCAGAGATGATATCCTGAAGTGGGTAGCTCCTCTCTGCAGCTGGTAGTCCTGATTTCTGCTCAGTTCTTAGCAGAGAGAAGACTCTGGAGTGAGTAACTCTTCTATGTAGGCAGGTTGTCCCATTGTATCTTTGAGTCTAGCTGAGTCCAGGGATTTTTTGGGCTTCAGATGGGAGGAAGTGCATGCTGATTGGTTCATGGGCAGCCATGGGCAGGCCCAGAAAAAGCACCATAATTTCTCATTCTGGTCCTTGGGGCTGGCAGCCAGGCCCCCAAGCTTTAGGCCTTCCCCAGCTTGTAGGTGGGGCTTCAACAGGAATCCACCCTTTTCTGCCCAGAAGTCTGTCTGCCTCCTGAAGCTGTTCATGCTGCCCAGGCTGCTCATGCCAAGGAGTGCTGCAAGCCAGCACCAAGCTGCCCTCAGCCCCCACTTTGCCTCCCTGCTGTGCTTGTTGATGCCCAAAGTCCAGGGGGCTGAGACAGCAGGCGGCCGGCATGTCAGTGCTGCCCCAAGTGAATGCACATCCAGTTGGGTTGCAACAGTGTCCAGGCTCTGCCTCAGGTTTGCTCCAAGATCAGAACAGGCACCAGGAGCAGAGAGAAGCCAGGCTGTGGTATCAGGTATTTCTGAGCCTGCAGGGGCAGTAGGGCCTTCCCAGGCCCCCAGGAGTGCAGACATGCCTGCATCCACAGTGTGGCTTGGGTGGCTGCAGCTGCACCTGAGAAGGCGGGGCTCCTGCCTGCCTCCAGCTCCCAAGAGCATAGGGATGCCCAGGTCCCCAGCCATGGCTGGGTGGCTGAAGCTGCTTCCAGAGACACAAGACTACTGCCTTGCCATGTCAGAAGTGAGTGGAGCTTCCACCTATTCCCAGCTATGTGGAGCCCTGGCAGTGCCCCTCCCACTGTAGCTGGCATCATGGCGGTGGCCACTATAGATGGGCCACCATTGCCATCACCCATTGGTATTTTTTTGTTAACTATTACCACTCCCAATTTCACCCTACCCAAACTCATCCTGGGAGTTAATCTCATTCTTCAAGACAGTTCAAACCATTCACTGCAACCTTAACTCTTCTTGTTGTAGTTACTTAACTGTCATTATCTAGGTTAGATTTATTCTCCTCTTACCCCATAGAAATCTGAACTTA
>PVKV010008202.1:71786-89852 GCA_004027835.1 Alouatta palliata
TTTGGGAGGCCGAGGCGGGTGGATCACGAGGTCAAGAGATCGAGACCATCCTGGTCAACATGGTGAAACCCTGTCTCTACTAAAAATACAAAAATTAGCTGGGCATGGTGGCATGTGCCTGTAGTCCCAGCTACTCGGGAGGCTGAGGCAGGAGAATTGCTTGAACCCAGGAGGCGGAGGTTGCGGTGAGCCGAGGTCGCGCCATTGCACTCCAGCCTGGGTAACAAGAGCAAAACTCCGTCTCAAAAAAAAAAAAAAAAGAAATCTGAACTTACCTGTCTCACGATGTTTATCATATGATGTAATTATCTACTTCATGGTTACCTCCTGCATTATGTCCTTTTATAGATCAGAGACTATGTCTTATGTTTTAATTGTTTTGTATTTACAATATCTGGCACAGTCTTTGGCATAAAATGAAATACTAAATAAACATTTGGTGAATGAATGGATGAATGAATGAGTGCTGGAAACATGAAAACATTAGATGCAATGTTCTACCTTGATTTCATCATAAGGGTAGAATTAGAATGAAGAAAGAAGTATGGTAAGTAAGGCTTACCTCTAAGTATAAAAATTAAGGGTAGCAAGTTATTGCCACTGAAATGATCATCTCAGAGACAGGCAGAGTCTGTAATTGAAGACCAGCACAGTTAATATTTCATAGCTTCAAGCTGTGGAACCTATTCATGTTAACCATTATTACAATGCTCATGTGTTTTTCCTCAGTAATGATTAGTAATAATCTGAAAAATAAAGATGTTTCTGCCTAGCTTTACTGGCGTCAAGAAAAAGCAAGTTAGGGAGACTATCTCACTTTGCAGTCAAAACTTCCAAGAATAGAACTTTTACAGAGGATAGAGAGGCAAAGGACAGGAAAAGTAGAAACCAGTCCAAGTCTGTGGGACTCATAACCAAGAAAGAATGAAACAGGACATCAGTGAGGTGGCCCTGAGAACTTCTGAAAGTCCTGAGGCCGAACATCACAGAAGATAGAGGACTTTTTCAAGTGTAGTGTTTTTAAGATATAACCAGATTTGAAAAGTAACCTTGGATTTATAGGAATTATGCTGTCTTATTTCTTTTAGACTGAAAATTAGTTATATTGATTGCTATTGGGTTTTGGATTGAGAAGGAGGCAGATAGGAGAGAAGAAAATTCTTTAGCTTCTGCTCTTCAGAACATGTAAAATGAAAATTTCTCCAGCTTTTACTTTCTTGGCCACTCTCTACTTGCAAATTTTTTTAAACCTCTATTCCCTGAATGATTAATCTCTATTATAATATCCTATTTATTTTTTTAAATGCAATCTGTAATTGTCTTATTTACATTTCTAACTTTCTCATTGCCTCTCTCCTCTACTAAAATTTGTAACCATGTTTTGTTTAGCCCTGTAGCAACTGTAGTTGGCAAATAGCAGGCTTTCAATTCATATTTGTTGAACAAATGAATGGATGGACTGACGACCAAAAAGGGAGTTAGGCTGATAATAATAATTACAGTTCTGCTGACTGTTCACCCTTCATTTGCCTTTACCATGACCCTGAATTCTCTGTAAAGTCCTCCACCAAATATTTCTGGGAAGCACATGAGCTGAGAGAAAAGTCAAATGAGTTTTCGCACTACTGCTTTCTCACCATTGCTAATGTCCTCAGTGGAAAAAAACAACAGCAGCAATAAAAACACTGCCTATGTAAAGTTCTTCTCCTTTAGTGTTTCCAAAGTAATTCATTCCCAAATACCCACAGCTGAGGTGCAGGCAGCAATGGCAAAAATGACCCCTGTTCAAATCCATGCCACACCTGACCATCTGAATCTTAAGGCATCATTGTGTTTCCAGTCTCAAAGTATTTTGTGAAAACAGCTTCTATAGCATCAGTTCTTAAATCACCTATCCTCTGGAACCTCAAATTTTCCTGCAGGCTAGACAAGTGTATGTATTATGCCATCCATCTTGTTTATTGTTTTAGTCCCTCCTGGGCATCCATGAACTGTCCTGTCTGTCTGTAGCCACACTGCAAAACAAACAAAATTGTCAGTTTATGCAAATAAACTCCTAGAATGTTTTTCAGTTCTCTAGCTCTGTAAGCATACAGTTTGGAGTCCCAGCTTTACTCATGCTAGCAAATGCTGTGTGTGTGTGTGTGTGTGTGTGTGTGTGTGTGTGTGTGTGTTAACCTAGATACCTCCATGGCTCATTGCAAATATGTTTTTATAGAACTGCTTCAAAAATTGTAGAAAAGTTGTTAATATTCTTTTTCCTAACCAAATTATCTCCTGTAATAATTTTCCTGTTCATAAGGAGATGCCTACAAGTTAGAGGGAGATTTAAGCATGGGAAACAGGATGGAATGAAAAGGAATGAAGAATAGTTCTCACCTTGTAGCTCCTTTCAAGTTCAAATGTTTCTGAACATAGTATTTCAAAGAGTGATTCAATGTATACTATTTATTCACCTCATATTTGTATATGGATCTCTCTGTCACTGGATACTTTGAGAGGGTCAGCTGTGGGCACGTAGGGAACCAATAGCATTCAGGTCATTTTTGTCTTAATCCCCTGAGGAACATGGCTCAGTTCAGTCAGAACTCCTCTAAGAATAGGTCTATTTCCATCACCTACAAGGACCAGCTTGAAGCCAATTATAGTACTGAGTCCCCAAGAATCTCATAACAGAGCTTCATTCCCCAAGGTCTTTGATGATGAGTTTTACATGCTGATCCCAAAGGAACTGTGTTAAACTGACCCTAGAAAGTCCAAATATAATTCTACTGGTCATTAAAAAACCTTTTAGGAAAACTAAACTTTCTTTACCTAGTTTTACTTAGTACTTTGTGAATCCTGTTCCTCATTTATGGAAATATATTCAGCTTTTAAACAAAATCCATTGAGTAGATATAAACTTTATCATGATCTGCAGATAAGGATTCTAGCAGCAATGTCTGTTTTAGCATTGCGTGAGCAACAAACTACATGTTAGGGTGATCATTTTATTTTTAAGTGCTAGTTTATATAATTAACGTACATACATTTTAACATCCTAGGGGATAAAAGAAGTGAACTATTATAAAACATAATTTTTATGAATAGTTATGAAAAAGTAAAGTTCAGCATATCCTGACCTGAAGTTATTTACTTGGTCTGTGGTCACTGTAGTAGATGCTGTAGGGAATATAAATATGACTTATTCACTGTTCGTGGTCGCAGGATGCTTACAGTTCAGAATTGGGAAGAGGCATGGATAATTTCAAAAATGAAATATCGTATGGTATAATAAAGTATTAATTGAGAATTTAGAGAAGGAAATTTTCCTTTCTTAGAAATGATTATAAATCCATTTTATTTTAAATTACATCACCTATTTGTGTGGAAGGATAGGTGTGATTTCCTCATGCAACAATTCAGGTAGGTCAGATAAATGGAGGTAAAATGGATTTTCTTGAATAAAAATTTTGTATGTGAAAGGAAGTCTACGAGTTCTGTATTGCCTAACTAAAACAAATTGTGGCCAGGTGTGGTGGCTCACACTTGTAATCCCAGCACTTCGGGAGGCCAAAGTGGGCAGACCATCTGAGGCTGGGAGTTTGAGACCAGCCTGACCAACATGGAGAAACCCCATCTCTACTAAAAATACAAAAGTTGCTGGGCGTGGTGGTGCATGCCTGTAATCCCAGCTACTCAGGAGGCTGAGGCAGGAGAATCACTTGAACACAGGAGGTGGAGTTTTCAGGGAGCCGAGATTGCACCATTGAACTCCAACCTGGGCAACAAGAATGAAACTCCATCTCAAAGACAACAACAAAAACAACAACAACAACAAAACAACAAAAAATTGCATATTAACATAATTAAGATGCTGAGAAATTGTGAAATAAATACAACATTTAACAAAAAATGTCTCAAATCTACCATTTATTTCCATGTAATACCTGTCAGCATCCTGTGAAACAGGTGTCTTCTGATAGACTGTAATGCAATTTGAATAAAATATAGGAAATTGTGAAAAATAGGCAAGAAAGATTTAAGGTAGTCAAATTTTGGTGTGCCCAGGATTGAAGACTGTGAGGTGCTATTGAAGATGAAGGAGTAGCCCAATCTGAGAAGTACTATTGGGAGGTTAATCCTGCTAGGATGTGTTGGAGAGAGGCCAGAAGCATGGAGAGATATGGGAGGCAAGACTGGGAAACTGAAAGTGAGACAGTCCTTTAGGAGACTATTACAGTTGTCCGTGTGTGAGGCGAAAACCACATGAACCACGATAATCAAGAGAGAAATGAAAGGAAAGATGCATTCAAGAACTGTTAAAGACAAATTACTTATTAAAGAAAGGACTCAGAGTTTTTCAGCTTAGGAACAGTTCCTACAATATACAAACTCAAAAATTTAACATTTCAGTGGGGGTGCCCATTTGAAAATATCTAGGAAGTAGTAATAAATGAAGAATTTAAATGTAGGAAAAGGATTACTGTAAGAGATAGAGAATCGGAACACACCGTGAATGAAAGTGGTAACTGAATCTATAGAGATAGATTATATTATGGAGAGTAGGTAAAGAGAAAAGAGCCAACAATTTAACCTTTATGGGAACCTACATATGTTTGACCTAATGAGGAAAAGTAACCATTGAAGAAAGAATAGTGATACAGTGAGAGAGAAGCCAAGGACTGCAAAGTCTCAAGTACAAGGTACAATTAAATATTATTACATATCATAGAAAATTTTAATGAGATGAACTTCAGTGGCTTTGGAGATTAGAAAGCCAAAGCTCATCTTTAGGTGAAAATGTATGCAGTCAAACTTTGTAAGGGAAAGGCCTAGTGCAAGAAATTCACAATGCCAATGCCAATGTGATGAGAAGGTAGAATCTACAAGGAAACATCGCTCTTGCATGAAATTCTGAAGTAAAGAAGAAGAAAGAAATTTAGTGGTGGCTCAAGATAAAGGCAACTCTAAAAGAGGACATTTTTCCTACTTCTTCTAGGCTTGGGGAAATATGCACATTTTTTAGGCTAAGGGAAAGAACTAGAAAAGACTGATAAATTAAAAATAAAGTATGGTTTCCAGGTTCATCCATGTCCCTACAAAGGATGTGAACTCATCGTTTTTGATGGCTGCATAATATTCCATGGTGTATATGTGCCACATTTTCCCTGTCCAGTCTATCATCGATGGGCATTTGGGTTGGTTCCAGGTCTTTGCTATTGTAAACTGTGCTGCCTCCAAACCTAAAATGCACTAAAAAGTATATTTAAAAAAAGATTAAACATAAATAAATAAAATATGAAAATTACTGACACCAAATCCTTTAGAAAGACAAGACTTCATTAAAAATCTTAAGTAAATGGATTAGCATGAGAGGGACTCCTTTTCCTCTAGGAGAGAAAAGAAGGGAAAGATTGTCTGGTAGAAGGTAGAAAGCTCCTTCCTGCTGTTCTCAGGTTTGAAATGTTGTCCTTCTAGTGAGCAGGGTAGGAAGGACAGCAGCCAGCCTGGTGCTCCCCACTCAGCTGTTGGTGCGCTGTCTCTCAGGCTAGAGTGAATGGGGTTGGTAAACCGAAGGTCAGAAAAGTATAGTGTCTCTGGTGGAGAGGGAAGGTGTATCGGGGAAGTGTTAGGACAAGGAACAGAGAGCTACTTATCTACACTGAGCCAAGTCAGAGCAAGCATGAGTGTGTAGACTGAGGCAGAGTGTAACCCATTCAGGCAGGGTAATCTCTGGTCTAGGATGATGGGCGGATACCCAGATATAGGAGGAAAAGTCAAGGTGGAAACAAAACTGAACAATATAATTATTTAAAAATTGAGAAATTAAATTAGTCTCAAGTTGATGCCTGGCATTATTGATATATTTTATTCCCTCTTGTCACCAAACCTGGAATAGGCTGCCTACAAGTCTTTAGGGAAAGGCAAAGGGGAAAGAAAAATGGACACAATGTGTAAAGACAAAATGTTCCTACTTAATTTGTTACTTCTAATTTGGTGTGGTGCAAGTATGCCGTGAATTTGCAGAGCACTGTGAGTGCTTGTTTATGTGTTCTAGGGAAGACTCACAATCTTGACTAGTACAGGAAGGTATGGGGAAAAGAAAAAGGGAAGCTTTTCTTTTCTCTGTATTTAGGGTGATGGTTCTTTCTGGTCATCTTCCAGAAGTGACAAGCAAAATCAAATGAACTGATTTTAGCAGCTTCTATAGCTTTAATCTAGGTTATATGTAACTGTGGGTTCATTTTTATTACATTCAGCACCAACTTCATTATCAGTGTTTAGTGTTTATTATGTAACAATAACAAATTCTAAATATAAGGACTTGAAGTTGTGAATTCTGTGCTTTAATATGACATTTCTTTGGAGAGGATCTTTTTAGTGAATTTGATGTTTATAAAGTGTAATGGAAATGATCTCTTTCAGCTTTGCCTCCTACTTTAGCCGGTTTTTTTTTTTTTTTTTTTTTATCCTTTATAAGAAATGCTGGTGGTTAACAGACCTCACCAATGTCAGTGTCATAAAATGTGTATATAAGCCACACTTTCTTTATCCAGTCTATCGTTGATGGGCATTTGGATTTGTTTCAAGTCTTTGCTGTTGTAAACAGTGCCACAATGAACATACATGTGCAGGTGTCTTTATAATAATTTATAAATTATTTATAAGCCTTTGGGTATATACTCAGTAATGGGATTTCAGGGTCAAATGATATTTCTATTTCTAGGTCCTTGAGGAATCACTACACCATCTTCCACAATGGTTGAACTAATTTACTCTCCCACAAACAGTGTAAAAGTGTTCCTATTTCTCCTCACCCTCTCCAGCATCTGTTGTCTCCTGATTTTTTAATGATCACCGTTCTAACTGGTGTGACATGGTATCTCGATGTGGTTTTGATTTTCATTTCTCTAATGACAGTGATGATGAGCATTTTTTCATATGTTTGTTGGCAGCAGAAATGTCTTCTTTTGAGAAGTGTCTGTTCATATCCTTTGCCCACTCTTTGATAGGGTTGTTTGTTTTTTTCTTGTTAACTTGTTTAAATTCTTTGTAGATTCTGGATATTAGCCCTTTGTCAGATGGGTAGATTGCAAAAATTTTTTTCTCATTCTGTTGGTTGCTAGTTAACTCTAATGATAGTTTCTTTTGCTGTGCAGAAGCTCTTACGTTTAAATGGGATCTACAAGTTAGATTCCATTTGTCTGTTTTGGCTTTTGTTGCCATTGCTTTTGATGTTTTAGTCATGCAGTCCTTGTCTATGCCTATGTCCTGAATGGTATTGCCTAGGTTTTCCTCTAGGGTTTTTATGGTATTAGGTCTTATATTTAAATCTTTAATCCATCTGGAGTTAATTCCTATATAAGGTGTAAGGATAAGGCTACAGTAATCAAAACAGCATGGTACTTGTACCAAAACAGAGATATAGACCAACGGAATAGAACAGAGGCCTTGAAAGTAATGCCACAGTTCTACAACCATCTGATCTTTCACAAACCTGACAAAAACAGGCAATAGAGAAAGGATTCCCTGTTTAATAAATGGTGTTGGGAAAACTGGCTAGTCATATGCAGAAAGCTGAAACTGGAAATGTATCTTTCAATCCTGCAAGTCCTGTAATACCTTTTCCCTTTGCTTTTTTTTTGGTCTCTGCTACCCTGCTGTCATGGCCTTATTGCTTCCCATAGTAACCTTTTAATTGTAGCTAATTATCACCAATTCATGCTACCAACATCATCTCCAAACCTCTTTTCCCATAGCCCCAAATACATTGTGTACATTTTCTGCGTTTGAAGATATCAGGGAAAAATTTTACCAAATATTTTGCTACTCTTTAACATAACTTGCCATTTTTCTAAATTATTCTAACAGATTCCTCACTATGGGTTCCCCATCCTTGTAGCCAATAATATGTTTTTCAGAATTTTGTTTTATGCACCCCAGCTCAGATTTTGTTATTCTGTCAAACAACTGTAATCTCTTTGGGCTTAAAGTAACAGATATTTATCTCTTGCCCATGCTGCTTAGGCACTACGGGTTAGCTGTGGCTCTGGTTAGTTCTGTGGGGCTCAGCTAAACAGGAAACATTTTCCTATTTTCAGGGATCCAGGCTAAAGGGACATGTTCTTATTTTGGAAAGCAAGGACTACTATAAGGGCAAAACATGCAAACACATTTTAAACATACTCTCGGACATGGTCTATACTGCATTGACTTACATTCCATTGACAAAAGGAAGTCACAGGTCCAAACCCAAAGTGAATGGATGGGGGCTATACTTTGCCTACAGAGAAATATGACAAGCATGAGTAGGGGACAAATAAGCATGAAAAAAAAAAATAAAATCTATGAATTCAGTTTACTCATAAATGTATGGTAGAAGAAAGACCTAATAACTTTATTAGGTTCCTATGAATTTTAGAGTATTTCCCTTCAAAGTGGCTCTTTGATCCTGACTACTGGTATTATTTTCTGAATCCAGTGAATGGTTAATGTTCTGTGGGTTCCAGCTTTCATTTCCTCTTCTTGTTTTGGCAATTACCAACTAGTTGTGTGTCTTCTGAAGTCATTGGGAAAGTGCATAGTTGGAATGGTGGAGGCAGAAAACCCAGGGAAGTGGCCATAAGGAAAGCAAATATTAGAACAAGCAAAATACGGGAGGGTGGAGAAGGAGTGGCAATTTTGACCACTTTAAGTAGTTTGTATGGCTTTTAATTCATTAAGAACATAGCTCTAGAGTGAGACAAATACTGTGGTAGACCTTAAGACTTTAAACAAGATTTTTGACGTCTTTGAACTTTATTTTCATTGCCTGCCAAATGAAGGTAATAGCTACAAGAAAGTATTATGAGAAATTGCGTATTAAATTGTTAAATGTCTTGCTCATTGTTACTTACCTGTACCATAGCAAGTAGCAGCAAATGTTATGTATATAGGCAATTGGTAATCAGGAAATGTTATTTATAACTAAATTTTTGTGTGATGTCTGTCTGTGAGTATCTTGTTTACAAATTTACAATTACACAAGAGTCTCATGATTTCATTTAGCTATGACTAAAATAAATCAATATAAAACAAAAAAAGAGAAACTTTAAAAATGTAGTAAGATTTCTAAATAAAATACAGCTTCCAATTTCATTGTATTGCCTTACAAAAGCTATATTTGAATCAGTTGTAGACTAGTTACAAGCAACCTATTTTTCAAAGCAGACATAAAAATCAAAATTAGGGCAAATAAGTAAATGTGTAATATTAACTTAAAGTACTTTATAAATTATGGCATTATAGTGGTATTATACCAAATTAGTGTAATTAAGGAATTATATATTTTTCTGCAATCTTTATCCTAATTCTATAGCCTATGTTTATGGTTTTTTTACATGTATCTTTTATCACACATTTGGAATTTTGCTATCATACATGTTTATATCACAGTTTTTAAACTGAACATTATGTAATAAATACTTCCCCTTTTTATGTAGTTTTCATAACCATTATTTAATGTATGTAGAATAATTTAGTAAGTGAATGACAGCAATATATGCAAGCACTTCTCAGAGTTGGCATTTAGATTAGTTTTCCTGTATTATAAGTATGATTACTCCAGGGAGCTAGGGGAAGGGTCATAGAATCACAAGGCTATAGCTGACAAAATGTTGAGTGACAAAGAGATGTGTCATAGATGGAACTAAATATGTTCAGGATTCTAAAAAGAGCAACAGTTCACAAGGAAGCTTCTGTTATCAAGTGGGCAAAGGAGTCCATAGACCAGGGAAACATACCTTGGTGAAATGGAAGATCATCTTTCTCAATGCCTGTGGCCAGGTTGGTTCACCTTGCTGCAGTACTTTTCTTAATCCTGCCCCAATGATATTGTATTTTTAGAAACTTTTAGGTATTCTAGCATCCTTCTGAATCTCATCATTGATATCAAGAGATCCTGTGGATTTTTTTAGTTGATTTTTTAAATGGGCATTTTAATATAAAAGTCAGAAACGTATTATCTGGCCATGCAATCTGCCTAGAAGCATCCAGAAATTTTTCTTCTCTTCTTCTGTAGTGCCAGTTAATGATCTATTGCCTTCAAATTGAGAAAAGAACCAAAACACCAGCGACTCTTTGGAAACTAATGCAAAATGGAGGATCCAAAATCTCTTAAATATAATTGTTTTTTCCCTAAGTTGAGAGGTGAAAAAAGTATTATAAGTGGCTTCCCAGCTATGCTCTAAGGGATTCTAAACTTTTTAGGAAGAACCCAGGGACCATTTCAGGAGTCAGGGGATGCTGATAGGTGGACATCTAGGCTGTTTATGACACTCCCAACCCCATAAACCAGAGTAGCTGGTTTGCATAGTAGGACTCTGAGTAAGATTTTGTTCCTAGAAAGGATTCTGTGGCTTTAAAAACTTTAGAAGGAGAAAAACAAAAACAAAATAGGACATATATACACTGATTATTACCATCCTCTTTCATTGTAGAGCTATATATATAGTTTCCATAAGCACTCTGGGAGAGAAAAGACTGCAAACATGCTAACATGTAAAACACTCAGAGAAGTTTTTCCCTAAAGGACATAGATCAACCATTGTGGAAGACAGTGTGGTGATTTCTCAACGATCTAGAGCTAGAAATACTATTTGACCTAGCAATCTCATTACTGGGTATATACTCTAAGGATTATAAATCATTCTATTATAAAGACACATGCACACGCATGTTTATTGCAACACTGTTCACAATAGCAAAGACCTGGAACCAACCCAAATGCCCATCAATGATAGACTGGATAAAGAAAATATGATACATATATACCATGGAATACTATGCAGCCATCAAAAAGGATGAGTTCATGTCCTTTGCAGGGACATGGATGAAGCTGGAAACCATCATTCTCAGCAAACTAACACAAGAATGGAAAACCAAATACCACATGTTCTCACTATAAGCTGGAGTTGAACAATGAGAACCCATGGACACAGGGAGGGGAACATCACACACTGGGGCCTGTCGGAGGTGGGGGACTATGGGAGGGATAGCATTAGGAGAAATGCTATCCCTCCTAATATAGGTGACAGATTGATGGGTGCAGCAAACCACCATGGCACATGTATACTTATGTAACAAACCTGCATGTTCTGCACGTGTACCCCAGAACTTAAAGTATAATTAAGAAAAAAAAAAAGAACTTAAAGTATATATTTTTTTTAAAAGTATGGGCTGATTTCTCTTTTTAGATGGGGCCATGATGTTCAGCACTGTTCAGGCTTCCCATATAAGGGAAGAAAAAAAAATTTCTTTCTATACTTTCTGAGTTCTTAGCTGCAGCCCCAGTAACTAAAGGCAGATTAAAAAGCGAAAAATAAAAATAAATTGTATTAAAACATATACCTCATTATACATGGGAGATACCCAGAGAAATGCATAAATCTCAAGGAGGTGGATTCAAATTCAGGCTTAAATACCATTATCCACTGATAAAAAGATGGGTGTGGGAGGGCCAGTTATGTGGAGATGCCTAGGAAAAGCAGATAAACCATGATAAGCTTTATTACACAGATTAAGTCCATGCCTTCTTTTTTGATAAGTCTCTAGTGATTTAGTTGTCCTTCTCTTCCTGGTGCCGAGAGAGAGACACCATTAAAATAGAAATTTTCTTTATAGATATAAATTTCCCTTACAAAAAGTGACTTGACTTTCAGAGCTTCTTCTGTGTCTGCTGGTTCTCAAAATAATCAGCTCAAAGTAATCCTTTTGATAAAGAGGAGTATCCTGGAGTAGCATATTCTGGTCTTCTGTAACCACAAGATAATACCTGTAAGCAGGGATCGATTTCTCTTTCCTTAAGTATAATGAAAATTTAGCTACAAGGAGAAAAACATTAGAAAAAAAAATAAGAACATTTTATATTTAACATGAACAGAAGTAAATATATAAGTAAATATATAAGGAAATATATTTATATTATATTTGCATACTAAACTTTCATATTTTAACATTTTTTACTCATTATATAATATTTAAACATTTCAAAAATATTTGAATCATACATAGTCACTTTCCAAAGGTACCTGTTATTAATAGCTTTTTATATATTGTTATAGATAATTTGTATAGATAAATATATGTACACTGTCCACCTAAAAAGAAGAAGCTGAGGTAAAATTAATATACTCAGAAAGTTTATTGGCTCAAGCTTGAGGATTGCAGCTCTGTATTGATTTGTTTGCGCTAAATATACACACCGATTAGTGGCAGTCTACGAGTGAATTTTTTTTTTTTTTTAAAGATGGGGTTTCACCATGATGGCCAGCCTGGTCTTGAACTCCTGACCTCAGGTGATCCACCCACCTCAGCCTCCCAAAGTGCTAGGATTACAGGCGTGAGCCAAGCTGATTTTTTAAAGGAAAAGAAGAGGGGGTTCTTGAGTTGTTTACAAAAAGTTTACACTAAAATAACATCAGCTATTGATTGGCTATATATTGTTTTTGTTTGTTTGTTTTGTATGACAGACTCCAGAACATGAAGATAATGGATGAAGCAGCTATTCAAGAACAAAATCACTTTGAACAATTGCCTACAGACATGAGTGGGGAGGAGGGGGCTGACTAAAGTCTCATACTCATGTCTCTCTGGGCCTGATAAATTTTGCAGACCTCATATAGCTCAAATTGCTCTGAGTTATTTTTTCTTTTCTCAACATAAGTTGTCTTTCTATGTGTACAATTTAAAATAATTACATTCTGTTCTACATTTTACTTTTTTTAAAATTTATTACACTTTTAACAACATTTCAGCCATATCAGTGCATGTAAATCTTCCTGTTCATTTTATAGTTATATAATACTAATAATTTTTTATGAATGTACAATTCATACATTTTCTAGTGACTTTCATTTTGCCACAGTGATAAATGATGTTCCTCTGGACATCATGTGTCTTTGCATACCTGTGCAGTTGTTCCTACAAGAAAAACATCCTTCTAGTGCAGTTGCTTGGTTAATGGCTTTTTTTTTCCAAGCAAAAACAATGTACCATTAAATTGATTCAAACATGTAAAGCCTAATTTATATACATTTAAGATCTGGAAAAGAAATATATTAACATCATTAATTTTACCTCTTAAAAATGTATATAATGTTTTAAATTTTATGCCATTGTGTTTTCTTTTTGTTTTTGTGTGTATTGTGTGTGTGTTTTTTCTTACACTTTAAGTTCTGGGGTATATGTACAGATCGTTCAGGTTTGTTGCATAGGTATACACGTGCCATGGTGGTTTGCTGTATCCATCTCCTCATCATCTACATTAGGTATTTCTCCTGTTATCCCTCCCCAATACCCCCAACCCCTGCTATCCTTGTCCTAACCCCCTCACCCCCCACAGCAGGCCCTGCTGTGTGATGTTCCCCTCCCTGTGTTCATGTGTTCTCATTGTTCAACACCTACTTATGATGAGAACATGCAATGTTTGGTTTTCTGTTCTTGTGTCAGTTTGCTAAGTATGATGGTTTCCAGCTTCATCTGTATCCCTGCATAGGACATGAACTCATACTTTTTGATGGTTGCATAGTACTCAGTGACGAATATGTGCCACATTTTCTTTATCCAGTCTGTCACTGATGGGCATTTGTGTTGGTTCCAAGTCTTTGCCATTGTAAACAGTGCCACAATAAACATATGTGTACATGCATCTTTGTAACTGAATGTTTTATAATCCTTGGGGTATATACGCAGTAATGGGATTTCTGGGTTAAATGGTGTTTCTAGTTCTGTATCCTTGAGGAATTGCCACACTGCCTTCCACCATGGTTGAATTAATTTACCCTCCCACCAACAATGTAAAAGTGTTTCTATTTCTCCATATCCTCTCCAGCCTCTGCTGTCTCCTGATTTTTTAATGATCAACATTCTAACTGTCATGAGATGGTATCTCAATGTGGTTTTGATTTGCATTTCTCTAATGACGAGTGATGACGAGCTTTTTTTCATGTGTTTGTTGGCTGCGTAAATGTTTTATTTTGAGAAGTGTCTGTTCATATCCTTTGCCCACTTTTTTATAATGCCTTTTATAAATGAGTCACCGATGCTACTATACTGGTTTCCTGGGGCAATCATAAACTGCTACAAATTTGATGTCTTAACACAATAGAAATGTATTCTTACATTTCTAGACATCAAGGTGAAGACCCACATTTCTTAAAAAGGCTCTACGGGAGACTCTGTTCCATGCCTCTTCTGGCTTCCAGGCGCAATTGGCGTTCCTTGACTTGTGGTCACATAACTTTCTGCTTGGCCTTCGTCTTCACATCCCATCTCCTCTGTGTCTTCCCTTCTGTGTGTCTATCTCTAAACTCCCCCTGTATCTTTTTGTTATAAGGATAGATGTGATTGCATTTGGGGCTCACCTGGATAATCCAGGATAAGATTCTGTCTCAACATCCTTAATCTATACACATCTTTTGTCATGTAAGATAATATTACAGGTTCTGGGGATCCAGCCATGGATGTAGCTGGCATTCAACTTATTATAACTGTTTTTTCCACACAATTCTGCAGTCTGAGTACATCTCATCCAAAATGCTTGAGACCAGGTCAGATGTGGAATTTTTCACTTGTGATGCCAAATAGGAACTCAAAAAGTTTTGGATTTTGAAGCATAATTTTTTGATTTTTGGATTTGAGGATGCTCAACCTGTATTAGAAATCAGGGGAATTGTTTGGTGTGGGAGGTCCACTTCCAATTATTCATAGAAAATTACATACTGATTTATGTTGTTTTTTCTAACTTGCCCATTATAAAGCATCTTCAGTTCATTTGATCCTTATTGCCAATAGTATTCTCAGAGTCATTTAACTACTGCAATAGTTTAGTCTAAAAGTAAATTTTGTGTTACTGACATTTTGTGGGGTATGCACTATTGATATCTTTCTTGTCTAGATGTCAAGGTAAATTAGTCAATAGGATTTAAGAGATGGTCCACTTTGAAGAATAAAATACCCTCTCAGGATTAGAGTCCAATTTTAATTTAATTACATGTTAGAAAAGAAAAGATTTGGTTCAATTTAATTTCTGTTGTAAAATTGGGTGAATTGTCACCGAAACTTAAACCCTGTACATTAATTTGATGTTGCTGTATCCTTTTGTAGAAAAAAAGGAAATAGTGATAAAAGCAGACAATTATTCTTTGAGAACATATTAATTCATTTAGGTGAAAACATAGGCCACTTTATACGTAGGATGTAGAGAAAAACTCATGCTTTAACTATAGGGCTTCTCGAGGAATTGAAAGTGAAACTGATAGTTTTCTAAGAACTATTGATTAATTGGGGACTTAGTTTGCTGAGTACATTATTTCTGGACTGTATTTTGAAATATAAACTTCTGGATGGCATGGAATATTGATAAGACTTCATAGAATTGAGACATGTTGGTTTAGGTTTGAGAAGTTGAAGAAAGATTATTCACAAAATAAATAAAGGAACATTCTAATATTCTATGGGACTGAAAGAGCCTTGAGTATAACACTATAGTCTAGCTATGGATCATCACTAATAATTTCTAATAATTTCATTACTACTATGCCTTACATATTTTTCTCCATTGTCTAATCAACCCACATTGATTCTAGATGAAAAGGGAAAGTTATTGGATTCAGTCTATCCCACCACATACATTGTTGAAAAACACTTGCAAATCACTCTTGTTAACATTTCAAAAGACTTTGAAGGATAGTTGTAGTTTTTGAATTCCAAAGATAAGAATATGAATTCTGATGGACAAGACCATCAGAATGGGCATGTGCAAGAACTCAATAAAACTGAAGGAGTATACTTTCACGCAGAAAGAGTTAGCTTTCATGTTGTTGTGTTAAAGTGGAATCAGCAACAAAGGCCCTAATAAAAAAATACTAGTTGTGGTATCAGTTTGGTCACCTACTAGACATTATGCTTAGAAAAGTCACTTTGCAATTCTGATACTTTATGCCCTCATCTATAAAACATGATTCAAAATACCAGCTCCTTGGGGTTCACAGGACTATGAAAATAAATTATTTGAATTTTTAGAAAAGAAAAAAAGCCCTAAAAGATTGTTTTTTCTTTAAATGCACCCTGTTATATAAGTAAAGCCCATCATAAAACATATGGCATATATAAAATTACTAAGGAGTAAAAATTAGCAGATAGCAAAGCCCAACTTCTGGCTATAATAATTAAAGCTACTTTTACAGGGGGAATAAGCTTTATGCCTACTTGGGCTTCAGGAAGCAGTCCTCTAAATAGTAGTTTTTCCAAATTGAAGGAAAACCTCATTGGCTTAAGGATTGTTGGTTTTCTACAGGCTTTGTAGTCAGACACATAAACTCTAAAACACTACCTTTAAAAAAAAACTTTAAAACCACTTTAATGGGGTATGATTTACATTAAAAAGCTGTACATAACGTATACAACCTGGTTAGTTTGGAGATAAGCATACACCCGTGAAACCATTACTACAATCTATGCTTTAAATATATCCATTCCCAAAAGTTTGCTCCTGCCTTCTTTATTTATTATTATCATTTTTTGAAAAGAACACAATGTAAGATCTACCCTTATACCACATGGTTTAAGTGTACAATATTGTTAACTGTAGGTACTATGCTGTAGAGTAGATATCTAAGATTTATTCATCTTGAATAATTTTAACTTTGCTTTTTTACTAATTCTTCCCCATTTTCCTTTTCTAGTCCCTGGAAACAATTATACTATTCTCTGCTTCTATGTTTTCTCATCTTTGAATAATATTTCCACTAAAACACTAACTTTTATTTTTAAAACTAAAGATTAATAAATGCATTGTATGAGTGTTATCTGCATAAATGTATATAAAATATATATAAAGAAAAGGATGTAACATAGACTAATATAGATATAACTATCAAGCAGAGTTTTCCTGGGTTATTTATCCATCTGTTGAAAGAAACTCTGGATGTGAGTTAGTCTTTCTGGAAGAAAATGGGCCAATTATTTAAGGTGCTGTGAAATTTCACAGAAATATTGGTGAGTATATAGAATTTTGACTTGTCAAGGTCTCTTTTGTCTGGTCCCTATGCTGGCCTGCATAAATTATATTAACTATTTTTTATTTTCTGGGAGGGCTGCCACATGGAGCTTGTATAAATTATGAGTATAATTAAGCACATAGACTGGAATATCAGAACTTAATTTTTAGATATGCCTCAGTCTCTCTTTTGAGGCTTTGCCTTGAAGCCTGGGAAGTTCTCCCTGCCAGAGGAAATAGATGGAAAATACACTTTCTAAATATATAAAGGTTTTCTACCTTTGGATGAGCTGGTTACTTGGGGTGGGATGGAGCTGCTATTCTTGAATTACCCAGTTTTACAAAGCTACCGATGGCTCCGAAGGCTCTTGGTAGGACCAGAGCTGGTGTGAGCCTCTTCTCGCTGCTCTTATCCCAGGCCCAGGAGAACCATTTAGTGTGAACTCTTCATTCCTAGCACAAGTTATATCTTCAGTTCCAACCTTATGAATTTCTCAGAGTTTATCCATGCCTTTTAAGCTTTTTTACTCATCTTCTTTCTAGTCCCCATCCACCATTTCTCAAGGACTTTGCATGTAGATCACACTTTCTTCGTCCTCTCATACAAACCTCATTTGGCCTGGTGACGGAGTTGCCTTTGATCAGCCCTTTAGAACAGGTGGCCCTGGATATAAGGCAGACATTGGTTATTTAATTGAAAATATTGACATTTTCTTAATTTTGAGCTAGGCAAAGAAAGCCCTGGTCCAAACAAAACAAACTCTTAGGTACTAAATTCTATATATTTAGCACCATATTTAAATTGAAACAAAGATATTTGATGGATTTGAGATTTAACAATTTTTTTTTTTTTTTTTTTTTTTGAGACGGAGTTTCGCTCTTGTTACCCAGGCTGGAGTGCAATGGCGCCATCTCGGCTCACCGCAACCTCCGCCTCCTGGGTTCAAGCAATTCTCCTGCCTCAGCCTCCCGAGTAGCTGGGACTACAGGCACGTGCCACCATGCCCAGCTAATTTTTGTATTTTTGGTAGAGACGGGGTTTCACC
>PVKV010008203.1:0-89630 GCA_004027835.1 Alouatta palliata
TTTTTTTTTTTTTTTTTTTTTGTAGAGACAGTAATAGGTATTTAAAAATATTTTTTCCATTGCTCTTTCTAGTTCTAAAATCATTGACTTAATGTGCAATAATTTTTCATAGAAAAGTAAAACAATCCTCATTAACTCTAGATAAGAAAGTATTTCTGGGTATAAGCAAGGAAAACAAGGATGATGATAATAATAATTTGGTATTTATGATGGATCAAACATTTATATAAGTTATCTAGTCGTTTAGCCCTCAGAAAATCCCTAGCAGGTAAGTCCTTATCATTACCTCCATTTGCTCCATGAGGCAATTGAGGCAGAGAGAGAGGCTAGGTAATTTATCCAAGATCTTACAGATAGTAAGTGGTGGAGACGGAATGAGAACTCAGGCAGCCTGTTTCACAGTTGTTATACCTTTAACCACTACAATACGCTACCTCTGGAATCAAAACAGTCCATTAGCCTAATGGAAGTCAATATAATGCTAAATTTTATCAGGAAGGCAGAATGATGTTATGGAAAGTGTTCAAGTCTAGGTACTGGGCAAAGTTGGTTTTGAATCTCAACATTGCCACCATTACTAGGCTGAAACAGTAAGAATCTCATCGGATTTATTCTCATACCTCTTTCATTAACTGCAATATGTATCTGTTGAATGCATGAATGGATGATTTTTCCAGGTCAAGTCAGTCTTCTCAATTATGTGTGTTGCATTCCAAAGCCCAAGAGCTTTCTGTTTTCCAGGGCAACCTCACAGAATGAACTAAGTATAGCCCTGTCCAAAGATAAAGATTCTTTAGGCAGCGTAATCACAGATCCTGGGATTTGAAGGTAAACACACTGCATTTATCAAGGCATATGGCTTCTCTGAGTCTTCATTTGCTTCTCATAAATTTGAGATCATTTTATCCCATATGGTTGTTATAAAACTTAAAAGCAGTACCTTATGTCAAGCACCTAGTACACTACCTGGCACAATATACACTTACAATTCTTGTTAATTTTTCAATGCTTCCTAAAAGAGATACCAAGTAAAACAGTAGTATCTGGAACCAGTGTTGACCACCTCCTTTTCTGGATCATGGTTTCTTTGCTCTAAGAAAGCACTCCCTGAACTTCCAGGGTGGTGGGCCTATATTTCCTCCCACAAAGGATATTAAGGCAGCTTACAGCAAAAATACACACATAGTGAGCATGAACTATTTGTGTGAGAATGACACCTTGCAACAAAGAAGTCCACCATCTGGGTACAGTCAGACCAAAGTGATTTCCAATTATCTCCAACTTGCACTCTTGCGAGTTTTGCCTAAAGTTGAAGCTGTTGCTACTTTTCCACTTAGATCCTGGAGAGTGAATTTCCCAGCAGAGGTGATGCCTGATGATTTGGCCGCTCAACCCCCATTACCACTGATGGAGCTCAACAGGATGCTTACAATAAGCAGTGTCCCCTTGGCCTTCATAAATGCCTCCACAGTTAGCAAATACATAGCGCATTGAGCTTGGAATCACAGGCATGAACTGGCTTGTTGTCAAGTTTCTATAGCACCCAGAGGACCATCCAGAAACTCATTGTTCCTCTGACTTGGCCTTCTTGGGGCATCGTTCCCTCTACTATATTAACCCTGCAAGGCTGTAGGGTGTCCTGCTTCTGTTACCTTCCTGTCAGGTACCTTCCTGTGACGCTTGCATATTTTATTCCAGCTCTCACCTCTTTTAGAAGCACTATCTTCACCCTTCTCTTTGAATGTTCTCTCTGATGTTATGGAGCTGACAAAGTCAAACAGCTGTCCTTCAAGGAGGATGTATGCACTGTTTCTTGTATATTAAAGAGCAAAAAGCAGACTTCTGCTTTGGATGAAGAGGGAGTAAAAGGGACCTGATTACCTTCCCACTGAAAACAACAACAAAATGAGGAACAGCAACAAGAGAGACAAAACACTGGAAGCACCAGACGTGGTGGCTCACATCTGTAATCCCAGCACTTCAGGAAGGTGGGACAGGCAGATGGCTTGAGTCCAGGAGTTCGAGACCAGGCTGGGTGACACGGCAAAACCTCATCTCTAGTGAAAATACAAAAATTAGCTAGCTGGGGTGGCGTGTGTCTGCAGTCCCAGCTATGTGGGAGGCTGAGCTGGGAAGATCACCTGAACCTGGGAAGTTGAGGGTGCTGTGAGCAGTGGACAAAGGGAGACCCTATCTAAAAACAAAAGCACTAGAAGGTGGTTTTTAAGACATGGATATCAGGCAATGATATATAATTACTCTTGAGGGGTGGAAAACGAGGTGAGCACAGCATTCGTCCCAGCTAACTTCCTGGAGAGCATTTCCAGGCATGGTGCAGGGCGAGGTAATCATGTGGAGCTTAGAGGACTTCCAGAATTGAGGAAGTGAAAGTCCTAGAAGATCAAGAACATTAGAGTACTCAGAATAGAACACCAGGGGAGGAGACACCTGCACAGAGATCTGGAGAGGGACCCTTGAGCATCTAGCAGAGGACTGACAGGGCATGTATGCACTAAAACTCCCACAGGCCAGGCAAAGAACCTTTCCAGAAGACTGGAAGGAACAGTGCCCAGCACTCACATGGGGCCAGGATACTGCCTGTTCCTACTAGACAGAATGGAAAACTTGATGAACCCAATAATTCATGAGGCATTGAGTTGGGTACTCATGAGTATCCTATGTCAGTGATGAGGCCAGATAGTAAACACTGTTCTGATCTCCCCAAATAGATCTTAAGAGCAAGATCCAAAGCAAATTGAGTTTGTAGATAAAAGTTCTTCCACAAAGACACTTGTAAACTCAGTTGGCTTCATTTGTAAATGCTACCAAACACTGAAGGAAGAAATAACATCAACTACACATAAACTCTTTCAAGAAAATTGAAGAGGATATAATAATTCCCAATTCATTCTATAAGGTCAGCAATACGGTAAAAAGAAAATTAGAAAAAGACATTACAAAGACCTAAAACTACAGACCATTATTTCCCATAAACAGAGACGCAAAAATTCTAAAAAACAAAGTGTTAGTAAATTGAATAAAAAAATCTGTAAAAAGTACACATCAGGACCATCTAATATATCCCAGGAATAAAAGGCTAGTTTAACATTAAAAATAATCAATCAATGTAATTCACAATATTAACAGACTAAAATAAGAAAAGGATATGATCATCTTACTAAGGACAAAAGCATTTGACAAACTGTAACATCTGTTCCTGATTTTTATAAACCTCTCTGCAAATTAAGAGAACTTTTTCAAACTGATAAAAAGCATGTATAAAAAACCTACAGCTATCAGCATATCTAAAGATAAAAGACTGAATGCTTTCCCTGTGAAATCAGGAACAAGACAAGAATGTCCATTCACATGACTTCTATTCAACATTGTACTGGAGAATCTAGCTAATACAATAAGGCAAGAAGAAGAAATAAAAGGCATTCACGCTGGAAAGGAAGAAGTAAAACTGTCATTTGTAGATTACTTGATTGCCATATAGAATATCTGATGAAATATATAAAAACTACTAGAACTAATGAATGTAACATTGTTACAAGATATTTTTACAAATCTTATGCAAAAATCAATCGTATTTCTACATACTAGCAATGAACAAAGTGAAATTGAAATGTTTAAAATGTCACTCAAAAAGGTCATTAAATATTTAAATACTTAGAGATAAATTTGACAAGGGATATCCAAGATCTGTACATTGAAGACTACAAAACTACAGTGAAAGAAATTAAAAAGACCTAGATAAATAGTAACATATACTGAGCTAATCAGTCATGAGACTCAATATTGTTAAAATGTCATTTTCTCCACATTATCTATGAATTCAATACAATTTCAATCTGAGTACCAGGAGATTTTTCAGTAGAAATTGACAAGCTAATTTTAAAATCTATATGGAAGTACAAAAGATACAGAATATTCAAAACAATTTTGAAAAAGGAAAACAGGGTTGGAGGCCTACCACTATCTGATTGAAGACTTGGTTTAAAGCTACAGTAATCAGGCTGATTGAGGTGGCTGATGCTTGTAGTCCCAGCACTTTGGGAGGGTAAGGCAGGAAGATTGCTTGTGCCCAGGAGTTCAAGACCAGCCTGGGAAACATAAGAAAACTTCTTCATCTTTAGAAAAGAATTTTAAAATTGGCTGGGTGTAGTGGTTATGTGCTTGTAGTCCCAACTACTTAGGGGGCTGAGGGAGGAGGATTGCTTAAGCCCAGGAGGTAAAGGCTGCAGTGAGCTATGACTGTGCCACCGCACTGCAGACTAGGTGACATAATGAGACTCCATTTCAAAAAATATAAAAAAAGCCTTAAAAAGCCTTAATAATCAACAGTATAGTATTAGCATAAATACAGAAAAATAGGTCAGTGAAACACAGCAGAGTCCAGAAATGAATCCATGCTAGCAAAAACAGCTGATTTTTGATAAAGGTGATACAGCAAGTCAATGGAGAAAAGAGAAGAAATGAAAATATTTGAACAGGCACTTCACCAAAAAAGACACATGGTTGGAAAATAAGCTCACGAAGAGGTGCTGAACATTATTAGTCATCAGGGAAATGCAAATTAAAACTACAATGAGATAACACTATCCGAATTAGAATTGCTATGATGAAAATTCCAAAGCTGAAAATAATATGGAGGAAATCAAACTCTCATGTACTGCTGGTGGGAGTGTAAATGGTACAACCATTTTGGAAAACAGGGAATTTCTTAAAAGCTAAATATACACTTACTATATGATTCAGCTATTCCACTTCTAGATATTAACTCAAAAGAAGTAAAACCATATGACCAAAGGCTATGGTCTGAATATTTGTTCCCCCTGACAAAATTCATGTTAAAAGGAATTCTAACTCTCAAGGTGAATGTATTAGAAGTTGGGGCCTTTTGGGAGGTGATTAGGTCATGAGGGCAGAGCTCTCATAAATGGGATTAGTGCACTTATAAAAGAGGCCCATGAGAACATGTTTGTCCCCTTCCACCATGTAAAGACATAGCTAGAAAGTGCCATATATAAACCAGAAAGTGGGTCCTCACCAGAACTGAATTGGTTGGTGTCTTGATCTTGGACTTCCCAGACTTTGGAACTGTGAGAACAAATTCTGTTGTTTATAAGCTGCTCTGTTCATGATGTTTTGTTATAGCAGCTTGAAAGGACTAAGATACCATGCAAAGAATGGTTTATGAATGCTCATAGCAGCTTTATTTCTACTAATCAAAAACTGGAAACAACCCAAATGTACATCAATCAGTGAATGCATAAACACATGATGTATGCATACCGTGGAACACTATTCAGCGATACAAATAAACTACTAATACATACAATAACATGGATAAATCTCTAAATAATTACACTGAGTGAAGGAAGCCAGATCAAAGTGAGTACATATTGTGTGATTCCAAATATATGAAACTCTAGAAAATGCAAATGAATTTGTGGTGACAGGAGAACAATGATTTCCTGGAGTTGGGGGAGGAGATAGAAAGAGGAGGAAAGGGGGCTGACAGGAGAAAGAGATTACAAAAAAGAATGAGGAAACTTTGGAGTTGATGGATATGTTCACTACGGTCATTGTGATGACTACACAAATGTGCACAATATGTTAAAACTTATCAAATTGCACACTTTAAATGTTTGTTATTTATTATATATTAGTTATACCTCAATAAAGCTGTTAAACATATACAGAAAAATGGCAAACTGTGATTTGCAGAGGAAATAGTCTAAAATGCTAAAAAAAAATCTTTCCTCCTATTTGTCCCATATTCACCTCTGATCCAGGTTTTCACCAACCTCTGAAAATTGACTTGCCTTTGGGAAGTATTGCTGGATTCATTATACAAAGAACTTAGGATTTCTCTGGTTCAATCTTGCTGTAAATAGGAATAGTAATTCTGTAGCTGCTTCTATTTTTGCACGGCCTCTTTCTCTGTATGATCTGAACTGCCAGGTGAGAGGGGAACAGAATTCTATCTTGTTTAAGCTACTGTAACTGGGGTGGTCTGGCCTCCACCTAATAACCACATACCTAACACTCATCCTTTTCTGTTTTTGTATTACAAGGCCCTCGTGTTTGTTATTGTGACTATTCCTGAAGCACCAAGCACAATTTCAGGCACAAACAAATCTTGCTTCTGTATATTATTATGAAAGCATTAATTAAGTGTGATTGTATGACCACTTCAGCTTGTAAAATTAAGGCACGGATTTCAATAAATGTCAATGAGTACATGCCAGGTAAAATAGCACACTCGAACCATAATGCCTTGTTTCTTAGCCACGGGAAACTGCAAAGGCTGTGGACACTGGGCATGCCTCTGTAGGAGGGGAGGAAGGTAGTGTCAAATGCAGCATGGGTGACACTGGGTAAAAGCTGGTGAGTGTGGAATAGAGGTCAGCTGTACATGAAGAGATGGGACACATGTCTCACATTGTGCTACTCTGAATGGTGGCATTTGTTTAGCCCATGACATGTTACAGTAAGTAGTCAGTCAGACATGAGCAAGGTAGGATAGGCCCCCCCATGGAAGGATTGTCAGGTGACCATCAGGAGATGGCCAGGTAGTTGTTACACTGTTTCTCTAAAATGATCATTGGTTGCAGCCAACAACAGGGAATGGCAGTCTCCAAACAGATAGAAAAAATCTCAGCTGGGCCTGGTGGCTCTCGCCTGTAATCTCAACACTTTGGGAGGCTGAGATGAGTGGATCACCTGAAGTCAGGAGTTCGAGACCAGCTTGGCCAACACGGTGAAACCCCATCTCTCCCCAAAATACAAAAATGTTAGCCAGGCATGGTAGCACGTGCCTGTAGTCCCAGCTACTTGGAAGGCTGAAGTGGGAGAATCACTTGAACCCTGGAGATAGAGGTTGCAGTGAGCCAAGGTCATGCCACTGTACTCTAGCCTGGGTAACAGAGTGAGACTCTGTCTCAAGAAAAGAAAGAAAGAAAGAAAGAAAGAAAGAAAGAAAGAAAGAAAGAACAAAGAAAAGGAAAAATATGAAGCTGGTTATCAGCAGCTTCCCAGTAAGGTATCAGGAGTTGGGTGAGTGGGCTCAGGCATGTGCACTATGAGGCAAAATGGCAGATTTTAACTGCTACGTGAACTTCTTCTAGAATACTTGACTGATAAGGGAAGAATGCCTCAGGTGAGCATGTGTACAACTTCAGTAACACTGCACATGCAGCCCCTCCCAGGTGCTGGCAGGCCACTGCACATGCAGAATGCCAACGTAAAAAGTCCCAAGTCAAAGGTCAAACCGTGCGCTCAAATCTCTCAAGTCGCCCACTTGGCCCTCTTCCAAATGTACTTTACTTCCTTTCATTCTTGCTCTAAAACTTTTTCATAAACTTTCACTCCTGCTCTAAATCTTGCCTCGGTCTCTCCTTCTGCCTTATGCTCCTCTTCTGAGGAGGCAAAAATTAAGGTTGCTGCAGACCTGTACAGATTTGTCACTGCTAACAACACAGCATATTGAACTCGACTCTGAAATAAGAGGAGCTGGCCTGAGTAAGACTTAGAAATAAGAGGAAAAAAGATATGGTTGCCTACTTGTAGTATAAACATACACTTTGTGGAGATAAACAGGAAAGGAAAATACACTGAAAGGAAGAGAGGAAAGGTTTTTTGGATACTACTTCTCCAAATAAATAGAAAAGAATGAACTGGGCTCAGAGAAGTTAAGAAAATCACGTGAGACACAATTGCTCCTGGTGGCAAGAAGTGTTAATGAGGCATTTAACATTTGGACTTCACTTGGACCATGTACATAGGAAAACGGCAGAAGGAAATGGTTGGAAACAGAACTTCATCACAGCTAAGGGACAGCAAGACCCTTTTGTATCTCACCAGATTGTTATGTTTACTTTCTCCTTCTTTTACTTGCATTATGGCATTGTGTAGTTTAGATTTAGAACATGTACTTAACCATTTTTCTGTTTTGTTGCTCTAAAAATTTGCATTTCTTTATCATTAACATACCTAGTGTATAGCATGACATTCTTGTTTTCCCTTCAATGAGAGACTAAGTTCCTAGCCCTATGTTGTTCTATGGAGACACTTGGCAGCAACAGAGGGTGAGACACAGAACTGGGGACGTACAGTAATCACCAGGAGCAGGCCTGCAACCTCCACCCCTGACCAACCGGGACTCCTTCTCTTCTGCTCCATGGAGCCGTCACTGCAGTCAGACCGCAATGCCCAAAATTCCAGAAAAGCTAGTTTGCTGCTCTTTTCTTTTCTCTACTTGTTCCTTCTTATTTTTCATTCTTTTTCTTCCTTGCTGCCTTCCTGCCTGCTTTTCTTCCTTTCTTCCTTCTCTCTTTTTTTCCTGCCTTCTCCCTTTACTTTCTTTATACTCCCCTTCCCTACTTTCTTTCTTTCTTCCTTGGTTTTCACTTGTCTTAGCCAGGCACCATGGCTCCCAGCAATTTGGGAGCCCAAGGCTGATGGATTGTTTGAACTCAGGAGTTTGAGACCTACTGGGCAACATGGAAAAACCCTGTCTCTATGAAAAATACAAAAATTAGGCTGGTGTGGTGGCATGCATCTGTAGTCCCAGCTACTTGGGAGGCTGAGGTGGGAGGATCACTTGAGCCGAGATCATGCCAATGCACTTCAGCTTGAGTGACAGAGTGAGATTCTGTATTAAAAAAAAAAAAAAATCACCTGTCTCTATGAGTAAAATGTATCTACTGCAGGAAGTTTGAAAAATGCAAAGAAGAAATAGAAGGAGAAGGAGAAGAAAACCTAAGCCATCTATTATCCTGCTAGTTATGGTAACTGCTCACATTTCATTTTATTGATACATATGTATATGTATATGATGATTTCTATTTATTTCTATTGTATATCTATACATATATACACATGTTTACATCTATAAATATACACACAGAAATATGCGAGAAGACAGGTTCTGACAGTTAACAGCAGCACTTTTCACCTTAAGGACTGTTTGTCTTTATTTGGAGGATGTTCTTGAGGGTGCAAGCATTGGAAAGAGAAAAGACAACAAAGGCTATGTGCTACTAAACTGTTCTTCCAAAGACAATTGGAAACATTCCTTCCATTTTTGAGATAATAAGGAGAGGGAGGAGGGTGAAAAAAAGGAGGCCTTGGAGAGAAGGGAACCAGTGCAGTAGCCAGAAACACTCCTTGGTGGGTACAGGGGCAGGGAAAAAGGATTTCTACAAGAAGGAACGTCCATCCATCACGTTTTAGTTGTTTGAAGGGTGGCATGAAGTGTGATTTGTCTAGGTAACCCACAAATGCCTCTATGAAAATATTTCCTACCTAGCACAGCCTTGGATTTGTGGAGGGTTTCGAGTGGTAAAAAAGAATGACCCGGAAGGCTTGTGAACCACAGACTGTGTCCCAACCCAAGAGTTTCTGATTCATTGAGTCTTGGGTGGACCCAAAGAATTTGCTTTTTTTTTTTTTTTTTTTTTTTTACAACTTCTCAGTTGCTGTTAATGGTCTTGGTTTGCATTTTAAACTTTGAAAATCACTCCATTAGTAAATTAAGGCAAGGGACTGATTCTCATGTTTGAGTAGATACCACAAAAGAAATAAAATAACTACCAGAAGCAAAACCAGTAATAAGATTCCAGTGGAGAGCTGCAGAAAAACTGGAGCCAGAGAAGACTCTGGGAAAGCAATCGTTTCCTCCCTGCCCCTACTCCTCTTCAGCCGTAGGGAGCATGGACTGCTTGGTGAGGCTTTTGCTGGTGAGGACGGCGGGATCACCTTAAATATTTTTAGTGTTACGTGCTGCATAAAACAAGATATCGTGAGTATTTTTCCATGTGATTAAGTAGTTTTGGAAAACAGATAAGGGAAATTGCAGAATATTTGTATGTGAGAAGAGTGATCTGCTCACTCTGTGCCAGCCACACTGACCTCCTTTCTGTTCTTGAACATACCAGCAATGCTCATATCTGCAAAGAGAACTTCGCACCTTTTTTTCCATCTATAGAATATTTTTTCTCCCACCACAAAACTTGCTCCATTGTTGCTTTCAAGCATTTGTTCAAAGGACACCTTCCAAGTGAGGGCAGTTACAACAATTCTCTTTAAAACTGCAACCCCACCACCTCATTCCCTGCTGTGCCACCTCACCTACCCAGCGATAGTTTTCTTCTTAGCATTTATCATCTTTCAACGTTTGCTAAAATTTGTGGCTTACGTTATGCTTCTTACTCATTTTCTCCCTGCAAAAATGTAAACTTCTGAAGAGCAAAGACTTTTTTCATTAGTTCATTGGTATTTCAGGGTTTATGCCCATAAAAACATATATAAGGCACTCAATATATTTTTCATGAATAAATGGAATGTGTAAATTTCAGTTCTTTCATGATTTGCATTATATTGACTGTGTGTAACCATTCTCTTCGATATTTAGGTTGATTCCACTATTTTGTTATTTCCTAAAACACCACAATAAACAGTCTTTTACAAAAACAGTTTTCTTATTTTTTCATTACCCTAGGAGATAATCCTATTAATGAGAACACAGGTATATTTTAATAACTTTGATTTACGCAGCCAGAATACTTTTTGTCTCACATCTCCAGTGTTAATGTTTAGGAATACTTACTGCCAAAATGAAGAGTCAATATTTTTCTAACCTTTACCAATTTGTGAGACAAACAGAGGCCCATTTAAATTTTATATTAATTCAAATTATTTGATAAAAAGTGATTAGAAGTTTCTGTTACATTTCTTGAACATTCATATTTTTTAAATAGCTCTTCATATTTTTAATGTAATTTACTATTGAAGTATTCATGTTTTTTTATTTATTTAGGAAGTTCTTTATATATTAAAAACAACCCCATCAAAAAGTGGGCAAAAAACATGAACAGACACTTTTCAAAAGAAGACATTTATGTGGCCAACAAACATACGAAAAAATGCTCATCATCGCTGGTCATTAGAGAAATGCAAATCAAAACCACATTGAGATACCACCTCATGCCAGTTAGAATGGTGATCATTAAAAAATCTGGAGACAGATGCTGGAGAGGATGTGGAGAAATAGGAATGCCTTTACACTGTTGGTGGGAGTGTCAATTAGTTCAACCATTGTAGAAGACAGTGTGGTGATTCCTCAGGGATCTAGAACTAGAAATACCATTTGACCCAGCAATCCCATTACTGAGTATATGCCCAAAGGATTATAAAATGATCTATTATAAAGACACATGCACACGTATGTTCACTGCAGCACTGTTTACAATAGCAAAGACTTGGAACCAACCCAAATGCCCATCAAAGATAGATTGGATAAAGAAAATGTGGCACATATGCACCATAGAATACTATGTAGCCATAAAAAAGGGTGAGTTTATGTTCTTGGTAAGGACATGGATGAATCTGGAAACCATCATTCTCAGCAAACTAACACAAGAACAGGAAACCAACCACCACATGTTCTCACTCACAAGTGGATGTTGAACAATAAGAACACATGGACATAGGGAGCAGAACATCACACATTGGGGTCTGCTGGGAGCTAGGGAGCTAGGGGAGGTATAGCAGGGGTTGGGGAAATTGGGGAGGCATAACATTAGGAGAAATACCTAATGTAGGTGATACGGGGATGGAGGCAGCAAACCACCATGGCATGTGTATATCTATGTAACAATCCTGCAAGATCTGCACATGTACCCCAGAACTTAAAGTAAAATAAAAGAGTATATATATAAAAAAATATATAAATGGTTTGTTATATTGCTTATAATATTTATGCACATTGATTGTTTTCTTAATTAATTTATTCTTCAGATAGCTTGCTAATTCTCACTAATTTTTGTATGCTGATTTTGTAGCCTGCAACTTTAGGTGAATTCAAATACTAGTCTTACCAGTTTTTTTGGTAGATTCAATCTTTAGAGTTCCTCAGTACAAAATCCCTTCAATACAAAGAGAAGCAATTTTACCTCCTCTTTTTCAATTTGGATACTTTTTATTTACTTTTCTTGCCTAATTGCTCTGTCTAAAATTTTCAATACTAAGTTGAATAGAAGTGGTAGCAGTGGTCATCCTTCTTCTTCCTGATCTTAGAGGAAAAGCTTTCACCTTTTCACTATTGAGTATGATGTTAATTGCGGACTCGTCACCTATGACCTTTATTATGTTGAAGTACATTCTTTCTGTACCTAATTTATTGAGAGGTTTTTATAATGAAGAGATATTGAATTTTGTCAAAAGCAAATGCTCAGACCTGCTAGAATGACTTATTAAATAGATAGAAGATAACAAGTGCTGGAAGGAATATGTAGAAAAGAGAACACTTGTACACTGTCAGTGGGAATGTTAATTCATATAACCATTATGAAAAACAATACTGAGGTCCCTTTCCAAACTAAAAATAAAATTACAGTATGATCCAGCAATTTCACTTCTGGGAATATATCCACAGGAATTGACATTAGTATATTAAAGAGATATCTTCAATCTCATGTTCTTTGCAGAATTATTCATAATAGCCAATATATGGAAGCAACTAAGTGTCCATCAGTGTATGAATGAATAAAGAAAATGTGACATATACACACAATGAAATACTATTCAGCCTTTAAAAAGAGGAAATTCTTCATATGTAACAACATGAATGAACCTGAAGGACATTATGCTAAGTTAAATAAGTCAGGCACAGAAAGACAAATACTGCATAATCTTACTGCATGTGTAATCTTAAAAAGTCGAACTTATAATGAGTAGGATAGCAGTTGTGAGGGACTCAGGGGTGGGGTGGATTGGGAAAGAGGAGATGTTGACCAAAGTATTCAAAGTTTTAGTTCGACAGAAAGAATATTTCATTTAGATGGATGGAATATGTTTTAGTGATCCATTACATAGCATGGGGACTATAGTTAATAATAATCTATTGTATATTTCAGACTTATTAAAAAGTAAATTTAAAAAGTTTTCATCACAAATAAATGATAAGTAGATGAGTTTAAAATATGTTAATTAGATTGATTCAATCATTTCACAATGTGTACATATATCATAAATCACATTGTGCCTCATGAATGTATACAATTATTATGTCAGTTAAAAATAAAGTAAAATAGAAAAGATTTCTCTGGCTGTGTGCTATGTGTTTTGGTATGTTGTGTTTTCATGTTTGCTTGCTTTAAGATTTTAAAAAATTTCCCCTTTTATTTTTTCCTTGACACATTAATTGTTCAGAAATGAGTTAATTTCTAGATATTTGTAAAGTTTCCAATTTTTCTCCTGTTATTGATTTCTAGTTTCTCACCATTATGGTTATAAAAGATATTTGATAAATTTCAACATTAAATTATTTAAGACTTGATTAAAGGTATGTGATCTATCTTGGAGAATGTTATATGTGCACTTGAAAATAGTATGTATTTTGCTGCTGTTGGATGGAATGTTCTTTATATTTGTTAGGTTAGAATCCCTTTAATCTATCATGTCACTCAAATCTATTTTTTTATTGATTTTCTGTCTGAGTGATCTATACATTATTTTAAATGAGGTATTTGAGTCCCTTACTATTATGGTATTAGTTTCTATTTCTCCCTTTTGTTTTGTTAATGTTTACTTTATGTATCTAGGTACTCCAATATTGGGCACATCCATATTTAAAATTGTTACATCCTCTTCACAAATTGATCAATTTATCATTATATAATGGCCTTTTTTGTCTCTTCTGACAATTTCTAACTTAAAGTCTATTTTTTCCAGTAGAAGTATAGCCACTCCTGTTCTCATTTGGGTATCATTTGCATGGAGTATCTGCTTTTATTCCTTCACCCTCTGCCTGCATCTGTCCTTAAAGCTAATATGAGTCTCCTAAAGGCAGCATGCAGTTGGATTTTCTTTTATAATTCATTCAGCCATTATATGTCTTTTGATTAGAAATTTTAATCCATTTACATATAAGAACTTATTATGGCTGTTTTAATTGTTTTCTGGCTGTGTTGTTTTCCATTCTTCCTCTCTTTCTGTCTGCCTTTGTGATTTGATTTATTTTTATTTTTTGTAGTAATAGTATGCTTTGATTACCTTCTCTTTTGTGTATCTACTAGAGGTTTTTTGTGGTTTTCATGAAGCTTCTGTAAAACATCAGAACATCTTATAGTTATGAGTCTATTTTGATCTTAAAACAACCTAACTTCAACTGTATACATAAATTCTACACTTTAACTTATCTTCTTTCCACACAATGTGTTATTGATGATGTGACAATTTACATCTTTTTTATATTGTGTATTTATTAACAAATTATTGTAGGGATGGCTATTTTAAATAATTTTGTCTTTTAACTTCTATAGCAGAGTCAGGGGTAATTTAAACACCATCATTATAGTGCTGGAATATTCTGAATCCTATTTATATAATGAGTTTTATTTGTTCATATTGTTAGTGTCCTTTCATTATAACTTGAAAAATTCAATTGAGCATTTCTTGAAAGGCAGATCTAGTGGTGTTGAGTGTCCTCAGCTTTCCTTTGTCTGGGTGAGTCCTTAAGACTACCCAGACTCTTTTACATTTACGTATAACAGCTTTGCTGAGTAAAGTATTCTTGCTTTACAGTTTTCTTTCCTTTAACACTTTGAATATATCATCCTTTCTCTCCTTACCTGCAAAATTTCTGCTGAGAAGTCTGCTGATAACCCTACGGAGAAGTTTTCCTTGAATACAAGTCACTTTTCTCTTGCTGATTCCAAAATTCTCTAGGTTTTTGACTTTTTCAAATTTAACTATAACGTGCCTCAATGAAGATCTCTTTATGTTTAATCTATTTGAGGTTGTGTTGGAATCATGGATCTGGATGTTCATTTTCCTCTCTAGATGTTGAAAGCTTTTTTGTCATTATGTCTTTAAATGAGTTTTCTGCCTCTTTCTCTTTTTCTGATCCTTCTTAAAGTCCTATAATGTGTATATTGCTTCCTTGATTGTGTCCTGTAAATCCTAGAGGCTTTTGTCACTCTTTTTCAATCTTTTTTCTCTTTATTCTTCTGATTAGGTAATTTTAAATAACCTGTCTTTGAGCTCACTGATTCTCCTTTCTGCTTCATCAAGTCTGCTGTTGAAGTTCTCCATGGAACTTTTCAGTTCAGTCATTATGTTCTTCATCTCCAGATTTCTGTTTTTTAAAGTGGTTTCTCTTTGTTGAACTTATTTTCTTCATGTGTTATTTTCCTGATTTTTGGTTATCTTTTTGTGTTCTTTGTAGCTCACTGCACTTCTTTAAGATGATTATTTTAAATTTTTTGTTGGAAAGTTTGTAGATCTCCATCTCTGCAATCAGTTACTAGTGCTTCATTTTGTTCCTTTGGTCATGTCATGTGTTCCTGATTATTTGTGATCCTTATGGCTTTGCAGTGGTGTCTGCATTTTAAAAATTAAGCATCTTTTCCAGTTTTTACATATTGGCTTTGTTATGTAAAGTCATTCACTAGTCAGCTTGTACAGAGATTCTGGGTGGGTCCATCTAATGAGGTCCACAGTGAGGCTTGCTATTGAAGTCCTCATGCTGGAGGAGCCTGTGTCTGGGTCAGTGGATGAGTGGACCTGGAACTTGGGTCCACAGGAGGCAACCTAGTGCCTGGGTCTGTGAGGGCAAGAATAGAGCCTTGGTCCCCATGGGTGAGCCTGGGGCCTGGGTCTACAGGTGTGGGACTGCATTCTGAATTCACAAGAGCTGGCCTGGCACTGGGGGATCCCTGGTATGGGCCTGGAGACAGGGTCTATGAAGATGAACCTGGAGTCAGGTTCTGTGGGAAACAGCCTGGTGCTTGAGTTATCCTAGACTGTGAGTCCTCAGGGGTGAGCCAGAGTCCTAAGTCAATAAAGGCCAGCTTGGAACCAAGGGTTGTAAGAGTTGGCCTAGAGCCTGGAACCACATGAGCCAGCCTGGAGTCTGGAGTCACTAGAGCTTGTTGGGTGCTGAAGTGGGTCTAAAGCCTGGTTCTGTGGATGCAACCCTAGAGGCTGGAGCTGTGGGGAACGGTGTGGTATAGAAGTGGATCTGGAGCCTGGGGTCATCGAGGCAGGCTTTGAGACTGGGGTTATAGGCCTGGAATTGGGGTTCACTGGAGCTGGTCTAGTGTTGGATCTGCCACAAAGTAGGATACTCACTTTGCTCTCTTCCCCTCATGCAAGCCTATCACTCTCCACAGTAGGCTGTGTGGCCTTTGAGGGGTGGTCACCTGAGTAATGTGAAACTTCTTCCTACTCTCTTCAATGCAACTTTTCTTATTTCCCTGCTCCACCAAGGTGCTGTGGCCTCTCTGGATTCTTTGGCTACTGTGAAAGTATTTTTTGTATGTGCATTTTTCCAGTCAGTGTTTATGTGAGCAGACAAGAGCTGGGAACTCCTGTTCTGCCATCTGGCTGATATCACTGTTTTTAAATTTGATGATGTTTGACATTCAGAGAGATTTGATCTTAATGCAGCCAAATTCATCAGTCTTTCCTCCATTATTTATATCATTGCTTTGGGCATACACAGACTTTCTCCTTTCAAAATCCCCATGTATATTTATTTGCATGTACGTCTAGATTTTTAAAAGATTTAATTGAAAAACAATCATTGTATATATTTATGAGATACAAAGAGGTATTATGATACCTGTATACATTCTGGAGTGATCAAATCAAAGTAATTAACATATCAATCACCTAAAATGTTTATCATCTCTTTGTGAAGAGAGTATTTTGCATACTCTCTTTTGGTTATTTTGAAATATGCAACACATTATTATGAAATATAGTCAGCTTGTTGTGCAATAGAACACCAGAACTTATTCTTCCTATCTAACTCAATACTTCTAATTTTAATGGCTTTGCATTTTACTTTCTTCTCTGTAATCCAACTACAATCCAAGAGCTGGGATCTACATAGATTTTTTACTAATAGTTAATCAATGATTGCTACAATTGTGGCTATCCCCTTCATATTCATACACAATATCCCCTTCTTCCCTAACTGATTTCTCAAACTGTCATATTCATACACAAAATTCCTATATTATATAAAAGGGCAGTCTATTCTGTTATATACATCAATCTATCAACTCTTACACCTGAAACTCACCGTTTATGTTATTGCAGCTTTGTGGAATGTTTCAAAATAGCCAGGGCTATTCCTCCTACCCTGTATTATTTTTCTATTTTACAGTTTTCTTGTCTGTGGCTAAAAATCAACATTATTCTCTCAGAAGCAAAACCAAACAAAACACTTAGTATTTTGTTTAGAATTGCCTTAAAACAATAGTCACTTGGGAAAATTGTTTTCTTCACAGTATTTAATCCTCCTGTCAGAGAGATAGCTAATTTCTTTCTGTTTGTCTGTTGCTGCTGCTCTCCATTTTGTTCCATGATGCACCTCTCCAAGCTCCGCGAACTCTTTCCTCACTCAGGAGTCAGAAGCGGAGAGTGAATTCTAAACCCAACACCACCTTGCTCATTGTGTGACCTTGGACAAGATGTGGGATCTCTGTATGTAAGATGGAGTTATTGCAGTAGCTACTGTTGTGATGATGAGATAATTTTAAAGATGAAATAGAAATTTATGCTAAAAGCGTTTATGTGGAATTAAACTAGCCCTTACTATGTGTTGACTTTTAAGAATCCACACTTCATGATTACGGTAATTTTTTCTTATTAAAGAGAAGGAGTAAAGCTCACTGGAAAAGCAGACATTGATAGATTAGAAGTTCCAAGTGTGGGCTGATCCCTAGTGAAGATGAGATGGAACATGTAGTATCAGGAACTCTGCTTTTTAAGGTGATCTCCTGATGTCCCAGTTGAGTAGAGGAGAAAGGAGACAAAGCCATGTCAGAGGGTTGTTTGGGCTATTTGTGAGCATCTGAGAGAAGCAGCAGAATACTGTGGGAAAGGGAACCATGTCTTTCCCACCAAGGACTGGCACCATGGCTGTGTCACACACACAGTTGCATAGGGCCTCAAGCTCAGAAGGGTCTCACATTTGATTTAATGCTCTGCTGTTGCCATCATAAAATACCTGATACTTTCGAAACCAAGGTCCTGCGTTTTCATTTTGCACTGGGGTCCATCCATGATGCATCCACCCCTTCACCCCCTATTTCCACCCCTCCTTTGGCTCTCCTGGACTTCCATCTGATGGAGTGGAGACAGCCCTGCACTTGTCTAGGCCCTCTTTCCCTAGGACCCCATGGACATAACATTAAATGAAGAAATAACAAGGCCCACAGCATTGAGGAGACCACTACTTGCTGTGATGAGGATGGTAAGATTGAGAAATATGTTTTCTCAGAAATATGAGTATTGGATGTTGGTGTAAAATAAACACATAAGCTATGATTTATAAAGCTAGAGAACTAGTGATCGCAGAGGCAGAATCCCTGCCTGTGCCTCTGGATCCTATAGTTCCTGGGAAAATTGACAAATGGGTTGAGTGACTCCCTTCTTTTGTCACATCCACTATGCCCAGCTGCTTCGGGGGAAGCTAATTGTTTCCTTCTTAGTAGTAGATGAGGGAATTCAAGAGCAGTGATTGGAGGAGAAAGGAATAACATACTGTCCTCATATGCCAGACATGGTTCTGGGCAATTTACATATAGTTTCTCATTTATTCCTGGCAATGGCCCTGTATATGGGTGGTATTATCTTTATTTTATAGATAAAGAAACCAGGCTCAGTGGATTCACCAACCTACCCAAGTCATGCATATAGTAGGTGGTAAAATGTAGACGTAATCCCAGGTCTGTATGTCACCAATTGCTTTGCTCTTTAGAGAAAACCTTGTTGCCTTTTGTTCTTTTAGTATATTATTCTGTTCACCAACTGGAAACTGAGAAAGATAAATAAATATTTTATTACTTTGTCCCGAGCTCTGTCCTAAACATATTAAATGTTTTAACTCATTTAATTATCACAAGAAAACTGGGGTTCAGAAACTTTAAGAAACTTCTGTAAGGACTCACAGCCTTAAATGGCAGAACCGGGATTCACATCTAAGCCATCTGAATCCAGAGACAACACCTGTAGTCACGACATGATGCCGCTCCTCCTAAGAAAAGTTGAAGGAAAAAGGTTTGGTGGTAAATTATTGGTTGCATATGGAAAAGGTCAAGGATGACTTGCAGATTTCCTGGTTGAGCACCTGGTTAAAAGATGGTGTCAATTAATAAAATATGAAGTACAGAAGGTTTAGTTGCAGGTTTCAGGGAATGAGGGTTACGTCAGTTCTGCACACAATGAGTTTGAGGTGCCTGGAAGGCATTCAACAAGTTGCTATGCAATATTAGAACCTTCCTGAAAAGGTTGCGGCAAGTAAATGAATTAATACATGCGAAGTGCAGAGACCTGTGTCTGGCACACAGTAAGCACAGTGTAAGTCTTTGTCATTTTCGTAATTCAGTAAACAACTAGGTCATCATGAAGCTAGAAGATCATAATGACCCAGCAAGCAACTGGGTCAAATGGAGCTAGGATGACAGATCTTGGTGAGAGATGTAGAATCAACAGCTGTGAACCTTTAGGTAACTGAAACTATGGGAGAAAGGGGGTTTTCTTAAAGAGAAAGACTAAAATGAAGAGAAGGGAGTGTTAGGAAGCGAACAGTATGACAGGCAGACAATTGATTTTGAGGTATTGAATAAAGACAGGTAATTAGAAAGTTTCTGAGTTTCAACAAAAGGAAGGATTTTCCTCATATGTAGAATAAGGCATTGAGTCTCTGGCCAAGAAAGACAATTCTTTGGCTGGTAACCAATATAATCAGAAATAACAAATGAGGTAAAATTAGACATCACTTCTAAAGAAAGGGGTCCAAAATTCTCTGCTTATTACCTGAACATGAGTTTGTGCCTAACATCACTATGCATGGATAATTTCCTAGCTTCACAATTAGCTTCCAGCTGAATGTGCTATTCAGGTTTCTACAAGGTCAAGAGATATGGTCTTCAAGAGCAGTGGTCTAGTTCAAGACACTGAATACACACACACACACACACACACACACACACACATACACACATGCACACATTCCTGTTGCTTTGGCTAGTGATACGGTTTAGCTGTGTCCCCACCCAAATCTCATCTTGAATTGTAGTTCCCATAATCTCCATGTGTAGTGGGAGGGACCTGGTGGGAGGTAATTTAATCATGGGGATGATTACCCTCATGCTGTGCTCATGATAGTGAGTGAATTCTCATGATATCCAATGGCTGTATAAGGGGCATTTCCCCCTTTTGCTTGGCACTTCCTTTTTCTGCCATCATGTGAAGAAGGATGTGTTTGCTTCCCCTTCTGTCATAATTGTAAGTTTCCTGAGGCTTCCACATCCTGCTGAACTGTGAGTCAATTAAACCTCTTTCCTTTGTGAGTTACCCAGTCTTGGATTTGTCTTTCTTAGCAGCATGAGAAGGAACTAATACAGCTAGTGGTCCTGAAGGAGTCCTCCTGATCTCTCAGGCTCTATATGAATGGCCTGCAGAAAGCCTTTTGTGCCATTCATCTGTATTTGTTGCTTTTCCTTTGCAACCCACTCCTGTCTCTATTGTAGCACTTACTCACTGAGTTTAATCTTTCTACTCTTCTCTCTTCTCCGTTAGAGTATAAGCTTATATCAGAGACAGTTTTCTTTACAGTCCTAGAAGCTGGCACAGTGCCTGATAATTGTAGGTGCATAAAAACTCAATTTTTAATTTATTCCTGGAAAGTACATTTTTAATTTCAACACCTTCTGTATAGTACAGCCCCACTTCTCTTCCTAGACTGAGCTCAGAGAATCTGTGTGGATTCAGTACTCCAGGTCCTTCTTTGTCCAACGTGGGAGTTTAATTACGTTTTTTAGTTAACATTGTTAAGGTATAATTTACAAGCATTAAGATGCATACATGGCCAGGTGCGGCGACTCAGGCCTATAATCCCAGCACTTTGGGAGGCCGAGGCAGGTGGATCACAAAGTCAAGAGATCGAGATCATCCTGGCCAACATGGTGAAACCCCGTCTCTACTAAAGATACAAAAATTAGCTGGGAGTGATGTTGGGTGCTTGTAGTCCCAGCTACTTGGGAGGCTAAGGCAGGAGAATGGCTTAAACCCAAGAAGTGGAGTGAGCCAAGATTGTGCCACTGCACTTCAGCCTGCCAACAGATTAAGACTCCATCTCAAAAAAAAAAAAAAACCAAAGGTGCACACATATTAAGTGAACCAGTCAATGAATTTCAACAGTCATATATTCCTATATAATCACTACCACAATTAAGATACAATGAATTAATTCCATCGCCCCTTATATTTCCCTAGTTAATTTTCCATCCATGGCTCCAAAGACCACATTTTCCAGTATCAAGGTAAGTTAGAAAGATTAGTAGCAAGAGAGAGATTTGAGAAAAGCTGTCAAGGTACACTTTAAGAAAAGGACACCAGAAGTTTTCCTCAGCTATTTCTCAGCAAATCAAATCTGGACTGCAGTGTAAGAAATAAGCAGAACTTCATGGAAGGAATACTCTTAAGGGGGAAACCTGGCACTGGGATGAGAGCAAGGATAGAGGGGCACTGGTTCCAGCTTTGATGTGACCTCACCATGTGAACCTCGGAAAATCCTTTTCCTCTGTGAATTCCTTATCTCTCTCCTCCTGGCCTTTCTCCTCTTCCTCTTATAAACTTATTAGCTACATCTTTAGGACTTTTTTTTCCCCCCAATGGGAAATGTCTTGTTTTTAAAGGAAATCACAATTCCTTCCTCTGCAAAATTGGAATAATTATAGAATCTGCCTCATCGTGCAGTTCTGCGAATTAAATGAGGCATTCATGGAAAGAGATTAGAGCAGACCATGCATGTAGCACAAGGGTTCAATCAGTGTTAGCCACGATGATGATGTCAGTAGCGAGGATTATGATTGCAAGAAAACAAGGGAGTTCTCCAAGACCCATGACACAAAGGAGTCATACAATAGAGTGGTTGAGTGTGTGAGCACTGGGGTTAGGTGGGGGGGACAGCTTCTGTTCCTGTGTCGCAGGTGACCAAGGTGTACCAGGAATCTGAGGCAAGGAACCAAATGACACTTTCACTCTGGAAGGTTGTGGAATGTTCCATAAGGTTGGAACCTTAGAGAACCTCTAAAAGTTGAATTAGAAGAAACATTCTAATATGAACATGGGGACAATAAGAAATTTGTCTGTCTTGACCTGAGCTCTGGATGAAGCACCTGTTTCTCCCCAGGTAATGTGTAATTGCAGGTCTGTGCCACAGATGAATATGGGGTTCAGATACTTGATTCCTATGTGGATTCAGCAGTGGAGCCCCTTGAAGAGGCAAATGTCGAACTATTCCGGAAGGAACATGCTCTTGTCCAGGCCACACAAGAGTTCTGGTTCCCACATTTTCCTCCTGAAGATGGTCTCATAATCCAAGTTTCCAAGCACAGGAGAAAACAACCGAGCAGGAGCAAGAGTCAGGAACCACAACTTCTTAGGCTCCTGTGGATGGCAAGTAATCAAATAACGCAACAGAGACTATGCAAGAATTCATGTGGAAATACGTAAGAATCACAGACACAAAATCAAAGGACATTAAAAAGTGCAGCCCTAGTATATAGAGTTTTGAAAATAAAAAATCAAGTCAGGAAAATTTAAAAATCTCAAGGAAAGGCTAAATATTTTCAGAAAACATAACCTTACTGAATTGGAAGATAAATGCAGGGAAGTCACCAGAAATACAGAAATGAAGATTATGAAATAGCAGTTGAGAGTGAGAAGACCCAACACATACCTAACAGGAGCTTCAGAAAGAGAGCTGAGAAATGATGCTTGACGAGCTACTGGATGGCCAACAATTTTCCAAAATTACTAGGGGTCCTGGGCATCAAAAATAATCAGCCAATATGTAAAACAATCAGACATGAAGCATTCTGGATGCAGCTGCAGTGGTAGACCAAGTAAGGCTTTCAAAATTGCCCCACGCCAGTGGCACAGGCAGCAGCCCTCAGACCTCTCCACGAGGCTCTGAGAAGCTCACCTGACCAGCTGCAGACTGACGTGTCCACATTTTCAGTTCATTCTAACATTTTAATGACTGTAATGTCTGTGCTTATCATATTCACAGCCATCTTACCTTGCATCCTCATCTTGTGAGAAATTAATAAGCAAAGAGCCTGACAATTACATGGCAAGTCCACTGTGCCCCCAGCTGGCTTTGTCTAAAAACTGCCACTTTCTCCTTGCTGTGAACAGATCATCTCTGCAGCTTTTCTCCATATACTCAGGGCTCTTCCACTAACGACATGGGTTCTTGTCTTCAGTGCCAGGGGCAAGGTGACATTTCTTAAGATTTATTATTATTGTTTTCCATAACCCGAGGAATGTCAGTCCTTTAAAAGCCTCTGCACCGTGTTGATTTTCTAAGCTAACTCTGAGTTAGCATAGATTTATTGGCAAGGGTTGTGGTTTGCCTTGTGTGTGTGTATGCGACTGTGTGTGTGTGAGTGTGTGTGTGTATGAGTGTGCCTGTTTGAGACACAAAGGTGAAGCAAAAAAGAAAACCAATATTTATTTGGCTTTAACATGGGCCATTGCCTGAGCTAATTGCTATCATTTATGCCAATTCTTTCCCTTCTCATAGGTGTCAGATTAGGAGAGTAGTACCATGCACATTTCACATGAGAATCAGGCTCACAGAGGTTAGGTACAGTGGAGGGTCACTTAGCTATGGGGCATATGAAAGAAAAGAACTGACAGAGAAAGAATAACTCTCTGGAAAGAGTCCAGAATCCGTATTGAAAATGGAAACACGATGAAACACGATGTTGTGTGGTCTGATCCAGGCTTGTAGACAGAAGAGAAGGTCCCTAAAACTTGGCATGTCTTCCTCTTTGGAGCCTAGTAAGTAATGGTGCTGGTGTAACCCACAGCTCCCAGACAACCTTCTCTCAAGAAACTTGAGACTTCCAGACAAAACCGTATTATCAGTCCCTGTTTTTCTAGGCTTGCATCCGACTCTCCCTTCTGCTGGCCCTGAGATCTTCCCGGGTGTGTCCTGTGCCATGTCATCCTTCTCCAGTAGTCACATGACAATGAGCGCCCAACATCAACCCACACCCATACTGCCAAATTTGTTCCTTCTGAGGCTAATAGCTCTTTTTGTCCTGTGTACAATTAGCCATCCTTCTCCTAGGGACCGGTTCTCTTTGGCTGTGGGTTCTTCCATGTCTATCACATCAACACCACTTTCTGTTGAGAAGCTAGTTTATTAGGCATGCACCTTTCTGCAGCACACATCCAGTTTTTCTCATGCACTCCAGCCCTGTCCTTCGACTGGCACACACACTGCACTGCTGTCACTAGGAGCAGAGCTCAGAGTGCAGGCGTGAATGACATAGACCTCTGATAGGTACTAGCTGTGTTTCCTTGGGAAAGTTTACCTCTCTGAGCCTCTTTCCTAAATGGAAGATTGGGATAATAATCCTACCCATGGGGGTGCCTTAAGGATTACTTGGTAAACATTCATGTAAGACCTCTGTTACAACAAAGGCTCAAACTTTCTGGTTCTCTATCTGACCCCCTGCTTTATTCCCTAGTTCTCAAGTTGGGCATGCCGGTGAGGCTGCTCGTACGTACACCATACTCACAGATTTGACCCCTGTGGAAATGTGGAAGAGAAAAACACCCCACTTCAAAGGACAAAGAAGAAGATTTTGTGGGTACAGAAGAAAGAGTTTGAGCTCTTGAGAAGATTTGGTGGGTACAGAAGAAAGAGTCTGAGCTCTTGGATCAAACCCCAACTACCTCATTTCCTGGAAAATCATGTAACTTCTCTGAATTGCATTTATAAAATGTGAATATGTGCCTCATAGGATCACTACAAAAATTCAGTGAGACAATGTGTATGAAAACACGTGTCAGCCTGAAGGTTTGTGTAAAGTCATTCGTTCAGGAAACCTTTCTGGGCTAGCTCAGATCAGTCTTTGACCTCATCTCACGGGGAGCTGCTAGATTTAGGGCCAGCACAGTAAACTCAACACCAGGCCAGAGGGATGCAGGTAGCATTTGGGTGCCTGGCCAAGACACGAACTCGCATACAAGCCCAGTGCATATCCTGTCTCAGAGATTTTCTTTCCAGGGCAGGGGGTGGGTACTGAAATCCTCACTCTGTCCGAGGCCCAGAACATTTTAAGGTGAGAATGTCCTGGACGACGCCTCCCCTATTTCCTCTGGCAGACAGCACTTCCCTGCACCCTCCCGGCGGCAGCGCGCCTCGCAGCCCGTCCAACACTGCCCTCTGGTGGCAGCAGCTCGCAATTTCATTTTCATGGCTCCCCGACTGCCCCTCTGCTGGGGCTCCTCCCTTCCCAGGCCCTGTTCAGATCACGAGGGGCAGGCAGTTTCTCTGCGGGTTCTAGATTCCTACCTTGTCAGCTGATCTTTCCTCTGCATTCACGCCCCATCCAGTCCTGAGTGATCGTCAGGCTCACTTGATCCTATCACTCCTGTTTAAAAGCCTTTATGCCCTGCAAAAAGCTCATGGTCTTGGCATAAAACCAAATCTGCTCCTTCAGCGAGAGCTCCTCTGCCCACACGTGCAGTCTCGGCTCTTCTGGAGCCGTCCTTCGGAGCTACTGCCAGCCCGCGGTTCCCAGGCCCATCTCCCTGTCCTGCCTGAGCTCATTCACTGCATTTCCCGCTTCAGCCTTGTATGCCTTTTCTCGCCACCAAGCAATTGGTTGAGCTCTTCAGAGCCCAGGGGGATGTCACTTTCTCCATCAGGCCTTCTCTGGCTACTCCCCCCACTACTCCGAGTTGGGTGTTGTAGTAGTGGGGGGACAGAGGGGGGAAGCTCTGCTACCCCACTCTCTCACAGGCCTTTCCCACCAGACTCTGCTTCCAGACCCAGCAATGACATTTTGTTTGCATTTTTAAAAATCACTACAGCCCTAAGTCAATACAGTGCCGCCCGTGGAGGCTCAATAAATGTTGAATGAAAACCGTATGTAGCTTGGGAACTGGAGGAAGAGGAGACGCTGCAAGGGTAACAAGTCAGCACAATTACTTACATTGGCATACTATTAATAATGGCCCTTACTGAACATTTCTCATATGCAAGCCACCATGAAGTGCTTTAAATACATGTTCTCATTGAATAGGCCTCTACATGATGTAGTGAGTGTTTGCAAATACTATCTCATTTAGTCTTCATGATAACCTTGGCAGGGAGGAGAACAAGTGTTAGATCCACGCGACAGAGGAGAAAATGAGAGTTGGGGGGAGGTGGGTGACCAAGCATCCAAGAATAATGTGAGAGTTCAGATATTGCAACCTCTCTCCTCGTGACTCAAGTCTGCTATACCTCATGAATACTCTGCCACTTCTTCCTGACAGAGACAGGTCTCTGGAGATGAAGTCAAACACAGAAATGTGCTTCCACCTGCAGACCCAGGCTGTAAAAGCAATCACAGCTTCTCCTCTCTCGCTTCCAGTTTCTAATCAATTATGGAGGAAATCACAATGGAGAGGGGAGGAGAGAGACACTCCAGAGTGACTGCAGCTCATTGAAAAGATACCCGAGACTTTGTCTCTGCAGCCGCAATGCCCAGATGGGGACACCAGGGCATATATGTGTCGAGTTTGGGCGGATGACACTGAGACAAAGGAAAAATGACAAACCAAGTGAATTAGTGAAGGTGAAATAAACGGTGCTCAGCAACAGATGGGGCTGGTGTTGGTAATTCTCTCCTGCCACCTCCCCTCAGGTAATAGATAATCCTGCAGCTGCTGGATTTCCTGAGAAGGCAGGCATGGGGCCTGAGTCTCCTTTCTGTTTTGGAAACCATGCCCCCATTCCTTAACCTGTCTTGATGATAAAAATCTTAAGAGCCAAAACTTTTTGCAAGACTTATCGTGGCGATTTAACTCCGTCCTGGCTAAGGTTGCTATCTGTCAGGCTGTCATGGTGACAGGCAGATTTGTAAATGCTCTGGCTCCAGTGTCAGGTTGAAGGAGACATTTTTCAGCTCGAGATATTTTTCCCCCATCCCTCACAGAGACAGAATAACTAGGAAAGAGGAAAGCAGTCCCTTGAATCAGCGTCCGCCCCACTCGCAGTCAGCCTGCCCAGGGTGCTGACTCCTGAGCTCTGAAATGATTGGTGAGCTCCCCCAGCCCACCTCCACACTGACCCCCACGCCCAGAACACAGTGATCTCCTGCAACGCCAAACTCCCAGCCCCACCGCTCCCTAACCCATCAGCAGGCCTACCCAATTTTGCCTTCTAATGATTTGTCTTCACTGATGGTTGCTGCTCTGCCATTACCATTATAGATACTTACATAGATTAATTAACCACAATGTAAAACCCAGAATCCCAACTAAATTCATTTAATGACCTGCCATGTGATTTCTTGGATGAAGCATCTGAAACTAACCCTGAATGCTCAGTGACATCCATCCCTTTGATTCTTTCCTGGAATTCCTAGTCAATCCAGTCTCATTTTTAACCCCTCGTTTGCCTCTGACTTTAACCTCAGGCTCTATAACCAGGAAGGAGTCACACTGAGGTTTAGGTGATTTGGTTCCTCGGGCTCTTGACCGATTCTCTGCATTGATGTGACATCCTTTATGAAGCTGGGGATGACAGGTTCATCCCTGACTCCACAACAAAGCTTAGCTAAGAAGAGTTTTATGTGGCTGCGTTTCTTGGCCCAGATGCCCAAATGGAAACGCTCACTCTTTTCTCTGTCTACTCTCATTCGATCTCCTCTCTGCCCCCTCCCTTTCTGCTTTTCAGTTTCTTCGAAAAGGAGCTAGCATTTGCGGCATTATTCAGAGATCTGCATGGGAGATGGTCTAGCCCTGCGCCAGCACCTCTCAGAAGTCTGCGTGGGAGGCGGTGCATCTTGGAGGTGGGCTCTAGGGGCATTCGAATCAATCCTGGAGGGAAGGTCTCTGGCCCCAGAATGGAAGGACAAGAAAGACCAAGGTTGTAAAGAACCACGAAGCGTCAGCCTGTGACTCCCTGCCCCTGTTTCCTGTTTTTCCTCCCTTCCCTGGCCACGTGGGATGCCTTGATGACAGTTCCCACGTTTGTCTGTCCTCAGTCCCACCCAGGAGGGGTCCAGCTCCTTGTTTTTCTTTTGATCAGATGCCATGATGTTCAACATCTTCATTTAGAAAGCCTAACGATATTTACCCCGCCCAGCAGTCTTGTTTTGTTCGTGTCGTGAGCACTGAGTGAGATGACACGTGAAAGACCCCTGGCACCCGGCGGAGCTCTGTGGATGGGCTGCCTCTCTCCTAGCCCCGGCTCGCTACGCCCAGCCCAGCCCCGCTCGGCTCGGCCCTGCGCCGCGGAAAGAAGGCGCGGGCGCCACCTGGCGGGGCCGAGCGGGAGCGCGGGGCGGCGGGCGCCGGGCCGCGTGGGGGCTACGCCCTGGGGTTGCCATCTTTATCCCGCTATGGGTTTACATTCAGGAGGAGACAACACGGAAGAGAAGGAGATAAAACAGTGAAGGAGATGGAAGGGAAGCCGGGAGGGGCTTTCAGGGAAGATGAGGAGATGGAGGCCAGGCGAGGACACCGCCCTGGAGGGCGTCCCGGAGGGAGCGCGGTGGGCGGTGGGAAGGGGTCCCCGCGGATATCGGCTCGGCCAGCGTGGGCCCAGAGCTCCTCGTGACGTGGACTCCCTGGGTGCCCCGGGCGGAAGAGGAGCAGCCGCGGAAGCAGCTGCCGTATCTCCCCGGGCAGCGCCTTGGGCCCAGGCCCACAGGGGCGAACTCGCCGCGGCCGCCTCCCCCGCCCTCAGGCCGCCCACAGAGGGGCGCTTGCTGCGCCTCAGGTTCCCAACTGCGTTCCGCGATTAAGGACGGAAGGAATCGCCCTGGCACTGCGGGAAGAGGGGCCGCAGGCTGTAGGTGCAGGGCCAGGGGTGGTCTGAGGCCCTGGTGCGCCCTCCGAGGGCTGCAGGCTTTGCTTAGAGGACAGCCCACCGCTCCCCAGCGCCGGAGTGGGGCAGGCGCTGGATCCTCTGCCGTCTGACTTGCCCACCCAGACCGCGCATCCTTCAGAAAGGGCAAGGCCCTTGCTCCCCACTTCCTCCAAGAGCTCTAGCTGAGGATTTCTCCTTCTCCTGCCTGCCTTGTATTTCATGATCTGCAGGAAACATCACAATATAAGGTGCTGGTGATGCTGATAATCTCTATTATTCCCACTTGCCTCTCTCGTTCTCGCTTTTAGAGTAGCCGGGACGACTGAGGAGAGCAGATGCCCAGGCAATGCAATTATGGGCAGGTGTCCTTCAAGGTGAACTTGGCATAGACAGAAGAGATCTTTTCAGAGCGGGGCTCCTCAGTGTGCAAGCCCACGAGCCTGGGGCAGCCTGTTGCCTGGAGGAAGAGCGGGGAGGCTGAGTAGCTGAGGCCTCTCTTGGGATTCAGCTCCACACACCGGCATGAGGCCTGGCCCAACCCCAGCTCTCCTGGAAGGCTGCCCAGGCCTGGCCAGCCCTCCTAAAGGACTTCACCTCCACCTGTCCTCAGAGCATCTGTGAAGGAATGAGTGCTTCCAAGGCAATGGGGCCAAAAGCAACATTTGTGGGGAAATTGAATTCCAGGGGACGAATCTCTTGAGTCTGGCCTAGGGACCGAGATAGTCTTGAATTAAGACCGTGAAAGTTGTTTTTCTAAAGAGCTTTTGTCCCGTGCTGGGATCAGAAGAGACACAGATTCACTGCCCCGGCTCTGATCCCTCTCCTTTCTCCGTCCTTCCAGCCCCTCCTGAGCCAAGCCTTTTACCATTGCTAGCTTCAGAGGAGCTGGGCCATACTGGGGTATTGGAGGGGGGCAAGGCGGGGACAGAACAACCTTTCCTGCCAGGCCACCTGCGTTTCTGCCTGACTCTGGCCCTGGGCCCTCCTCACGGCCCCACAGGCTGTGCACTGGCTCCCAGGAGAAGGGGCTTGGTCCTCGCAGTAAAAGGCAGAGCTCTGCGTATGGAGACATCCCTGGAGAGAATTCCTTCCTTCCTTGGGGGCTGCGGGGATTCTCCTTAACAAACATCCAATTTATTGGTAACTCTGGCTTTCACTGAAGGGTATGCACATGTAAAATTAAAGCCAACTAAATGCATTTTTAAAAACCAACAAGCTAAGTAAGAGTGTGTCTTGCAGAACTCCCCAGAGCTCTAACAATCCTAAGGAAAAGCCTCTACAACCTTCTGGACTTCACAGGCCTCTGAGCAGGGGTGAGACTATCTCAGACGGGGATGGGGTACCTGCCCATAGGTGTGCAAGATGGTCATATTTTCTGAGGGTCCTAATTTCTGCTTCAGAATGGTGCTCCGTCATCTGACAGCAGGGCTGATGATTTGGGTGTCAGATCTCCGGGAGCAGCTGGTGTCTTCCACGCACGCATCACCCTAACCCCTGAAGAAACAGCATCAAGCTCAACTCACAGCATGAACTGGGCCCTGCGTCTTGGCAGAAGCTGGTCAGTCACTGACTGGGGACGTGAAGCTGATAGGACAGGCGATGCCGCCGGGCACAGGGCGAAGGGCCTGTCCAGCGAGTACCTGGGAGCAGCAGGCAGAGGGAGAAACCGGACTACTCTTAACGGCTTTGGAGTTTTGGAGCTCAACTGACTGACTTCTCCGAAAGAGAAATGACACGTGCCATCCCATTCTGATGTGTCTGGAAGGCATTTTTCACGGACTTTCAAAGTAACCATTAACAAGGGTTTTCTGAGTTCGTGATGTGTGCTGCCCAACCTCCTTCCAACCCTGCTTTGAAACCCACCTTCAGAAACCCAGGAGGGGCACGGAAGGAGAACGGGCGGGCTGCTTTCCCCGCTGTCTGGAGTCCGCTGAGGGGACCCTGCCCTGCCCTGGGAGCAGGTTCTCTCCCGCTGGATGCAGGCGCCTCCTCGCCGCTCGGGGAGCGCGGGTGCCCTCAAGTGGCCGTCGTGGGGAGCTGCAGGCGCGCCCCCGCGGCATCAGCGGCTGCTCATCCAGATGTGGGAACTGCCTGGCCGCGAGCGTCGCACCCCTCCCTCCGGGGTTTATTAGCCTGCTGTAATGTCAGCGCCATAACAGCCCCGGGGAGGCCATTACACCACTATTCCCATTCAGAGGAGGGCTATTCCATCAACGACTCCGGAGGCCTGCGTGGTAAATGAGTTTTCTTTTAAAAATACGTTCACTGATTGCTTTGCTAGGACACATTCGGCACCAAGGGGTTGTGAGTGTGGGGCTGGAGGACACGTGGGTGGGGGTGGGGTGGAAACCATCCAGAGATCCACAGCAGAAGCCGGGAGGAGCAGCCGGACTTCACAGCCCTTCTGCCACCAGACCCAGGGGCCCCCTCTCCTCCTGTGGCCGCCTGTCCCTCTCTCAGTGGCACTCCTGTGGAGTGGTTTTGCTCTTTGAGGAGCACGAGCCTTGGCCATTCATATTTCGCAGCATCCCCCACTCCCACCCCAGGCACTTGGGCAGCGCTAATTCAAGTGACTTGTGGGCTCCCAGCTCCGCAGTCACACCTATGGGGAGATAGGGAAGACAGGCAAGGCGGGTCGCCGACCCCAGGCTGACGCCCACCAAGGCCCTCAGCCCGTGGCCAGGCTGGCGAAGGTCTAGGGAGCAGAGGGCTCTACCGGGACCTGGAAGGCCCAGGCCACAGTGGGACGCAAACTCTGCCCTCCTTGTAGCCCTCATTAGTCACTGAGTGGACTGATGTCCTGTGTCCCTGCCCGAAGCCCCAGTTGTAAGGGGCAGGTAGCCCTCTGGGCAGCAAGATCACATTCAAGCAACTGGGGCGGGAGAGGCGCTGGGAGGGGGCAGAACGTGGTTCATGGCTGTCAACCAGCTGACCCCACGCACCACGGTGTTGTCACTTTCATGCAGGTACAATTTCCTTCTTCCCTGGAACGTGGGGTTAGTGAAATCATTTGCTACTTTATAATAGCAGTGGGCGGCATTGCGTGAGGTGGAGGGGCACTGAGATTGAGCACCGACCTGCTCCTGAGGCCTGGCCTGCAAGCCGGGTGAGTGTTTCCCAGCCCAGTCCCTGCTGTCTCTCAGTCCAGCAGTTCAGGTTGTCCTGAACGGGGGCAGCACATGGCCCTGCCGCCCAGTCTCCACTCCTCCACACCCACTGACCAGGGCGCCGCCTCACTCCAGTGCTCCCTGACAGGCCAAGTCTGGGCCATGATTGCTTCTAATTAGCATTTCCAGCAGATAGAACATTCTCTAACCTGCAGCCCACAGCTAAGTGCTTCTTAGAAAAGGCCAGAAATTATTTTCTCCTTTGAAAACATCAAAGGAAATCAAAGGAAATGACCCCATTCTTATCTTTGCCTCTCGGCCAGCCTTGGCGTGGCTGTGCATAGAGGGGCTTCTGCACCAGATGCAGTTGACCTTGAACAACATGATTTGAACTGTACAGATCCGTTTAAACATGGATTTTTAAAGTAAAAGTTACACCAAGTGTGCCTGCCTTTCCTACCTCCTCCCCGTCTACCTCTTCTGCCTCTGCTACCCCTGAGACAGCAAGACCGATTCTTCTTCCTCCTCCTCTTCTTCCTCCTCCACTTAATTAATATAAATATATTTGCTCTCCCTTATGATTTCCTTAACACCATTTTCTTTCCTCTAGCTTACTTGATTGTGAGATTACAGTATATGACACATATAACATGCAAAATACATGTTAATTGGCAGTTTACGTTCTCAGCAAGGGTTCTGGTCAACAGTAGATTATTAGGAGTTACATTTTTGGCCGGGCCCAGTTGCTCACGCCTGTAATCCCAGCACTTTGGGAGGCTGAGGCGGGTGGATCTTGAGGTCAAGAGATCGAGATCGTCCTGGCCAACATGGTGAAACCCCGTCTCTACCAAAAACAGAAGAAATAGCCGGGCATAGTGGCACGTGCCTCTGGTCCCAGCTACTCGGGAGGCTGAGGCGGAAGAATCGCTTGAACCCAGGAGGCAGAGGTTGCAGTGAGCTGAGATTGCGCCACTGCACTCCAGCCTGGCGACAGAACAAGACTCCATCTCGAAAAAAAAAAAATTTTTTTTTGAGGAGTCAAAAGTTATACATGAATTTTCAGCTAGGCAAGGGGTTGGTGCCCCTAACCTCGGCATTATTCGAGGATCAACTGTAGTTGCTGACAGGACTGTGAGTAAGTTCGCAGGCCCAGCCTGCTCTGAGAGATCCCTCCCGGGAGACCGTGGTGTGTTGTCTGTGGCCTGTGGCTCTCGCGATGGGGACAGGGGTGGGGACCCTCATCAGCCCCTGGCTGTGTAGCCCCTTATGCATTCCTCTTCCCACACCTGTGAGATGGGAAGATCCTGGCCAAGTCTAGATGTCTTTGTAAACATTCTGAGCCAAGGATAGCACTTCTTATATAGGATAAGGTGGTAGGATGTCAGAGCTGGAAGTATCCCTCTAGTAACCATGACCAGATTCTAAAATCTTATGTATTGAGTGTCTTTGTTATGCCAATATTCTAGACACCATGGGTGAAAAAGTCAGCAATGTCCCTGCTCGTGTGGAATTTTTATTTTAGTGGAGATAGATTGACACTCAACAAATAAGTAAATGCATACTGTGTCACGTGGAAATGCATAAACAAAGGTTTTTAAAGGTAAGGAGGGAGTGTGCTATGGCCCTGCTTCTACTGAAATAGGGCGATTGAGAGGCTTTTCTGATGAGGAACGTTTGATGATGCGCCTGAGAGAAATGAGGAGCAATTCACTTGCCGCGAGGGGGCGGAGCATTGCCAGCAGAAAAGCAGAAAGCGCAAAGGTCCTGAGTCAGGAGTGTGCCTGGCGCACAGGGGAGCGGCGGGAGATGGAGACCAACACGTTTGCAGTGGAGTGGATGGAGAGTCAGAGACACGAGATGCAGACAAAGCAACTGCTGGGACCCCACATTGCCCTTCAGCTCTGAGGAGTCGGGGTGCTGTCGGCCTGCCTGCCGACTCTCCCTGAGCGCCTGGCTGCTCCCCATGGATGCTGGCTGGGCGGCCTCGTCTGGCTTGAGCAGTGTGTCAGGAAGGACGGACTGGGGTTGGGCAGTCCCAGCTGCCTCCCACGCTGGGTGATCCTGTCAAGGGCCCAATTGCCGCGCTTCTGCAGGGCTCTGAAAGGGCCGTAATTAATTTCTCCTCAGAGGGACATCGTAGGAATTACACATGACACCTATGTAAGCTATTTTTTAAAAAGCTCATTCCAACTCAGAATTTCTAGAAAGCTCACTCTCGGGTTGAGCCTTCCACCTAGACGGGTCCTATCCCAGCCCTGAGCAGCTCAGAGTGGGTCTTCCCTCTGGCCTCTAGGTCAGGGTCCATGGAAGATGGCTTTCATGCTCACCCTGGCGGGGGGTCACTCACCTCTGAGGCTCACTCATGTCCTGGTCTCCTTGCTCACCTCCAACTCAGGCTCTTCACCATGGTGGGGCGGGGAGTGTCATTGTTCTACACAGCCGGGTACATGGAATCTCAGAGAGTTGGCCCAGCCTGTATCTCCCACAGGTCATCCCCAAGACCGGAGTATGTGCTGTTGTCTCCAGAGACCCCCCCCTGCTCTCTAGGAATGCAGGAATATTGGGGAAAGGAGGTGGCATGATAAGCTAACCTGGGAAAACCGCAAGGCCTCCAGTCTGGGACTGGGCCAAGTGTTCTCCTGCAGGTCCCAAAGCTGAGCAAAGGAAGGAAGCCGCGGTGTCAGCCAGAGGACAGAGACAGCCTGAGGACATGCTCTTCCCAGCTCTCTGGAAGCTGCAGGCTGGGGAAGGCAGCAGGGGATGATGCTACCAGCTGCTCAGAGGCTGTTGAGAAAGGTTTCCAGGCAGAGTGGCACAGGCTGCCATCATGGAGTGTGGGGGAACTGCTTTTCTGTAGTTTCCAGGTGGGGAGGGGGCTGTGTGGCTATAGCTTTATCATCTCAGAGACGTCACTTGCCACCCAGCCGGGAGGACCATCTCTGGATCACTCTGGACAGCCTGGAGGAGCCAGAGAGAGTCACTCTCGTCAGGACGTCCTTGTGGTGAAGGCTGCCCGCACCACGTTGCTCTCCCTGAGCCCCGTGCTCTCAGCACCCCACACAGAGGAGTTCATTTCACTCCCACTGCAAAATCCAGAGGGGATTCTTCCAATTCCACTGACAGAATGAAGCAATGAAGTTAGGTGAGGTTAAGTGAACTTGAAATCTCTGCACATGGCCAGCCAGTAAAGAGTAGCATTAGAGTTAGAACCCAACTCTTCTGAACTCCAAAGCAAGTGGCCTTTAATTCAGTCACAATAACCTCTTACCACTGCCTGCCCTTCAGCACGCCCTTTCTAAGTACGAGTACACCCCACCCTCCAGCAGATGAGCTCCTCACAAAGCAACACTCACCAGAGCTGGGAAGACCTCAGGGAGAAGTCCTCCTGGGAGGCCATCAGCTCCAGTGACAAAGGACAACCCAGAGGCTCCCCCAGGGACCTTCCTCTAAAACTTCCAGCCGCCTGCTCTTTGGCATCTCCCTGCAGCCCCCGCAGAATGTGAGCATGAATGCTGGTTTGGGGAGCAGGCCGCCTCACACGTGCCAGATCCCTCCATAGCAATCATGGTAGGGTTTTCTATACGTGTTCCGACCCTCTGTAGGGCAGGTTTAGTGTGAACATATTGATAGAGTGAACCTTGGACACATCCGGGGTCTATTTCTTCAACTATAAACTCACCCAATCATGCACAATTAGGATCCATCAGCCGCCTCGATATGCCTCCTCCCCTTCACCCCCACTCTTGGCTCCTGAGGCATCAACCTGGTCAGACTCCTTCTGGAGCCTATTTTGTTATCCCTTCCTTTCCCAAGGGGAGGTTTAGGTACCAGCGCTGGAGGGCAGGGGTTGTTTCTCCTCCTCCCGTGCACCCTGCCTAGTTGCCCCGCTGCAGACAGCCCTGCCGAAGGGGCTCCTGTGACACACACATCCCCAGTCCCTTTCCCACCTCACTTCAGAGGAGCAAAAGCCAGAGAGACAAAGGCGGGGGCTGCTGAAGCGCAGAGAGTGATGCTCTGTCAGGCAGGTGTTAGCATTCTTCCTTTGATTAGGAATAAAGCATGCAGACCTTCTGGTTGGGTTTTGCAGTAAGAAAGGGAAGCTTTGCTTTCAGAGGGAAGGTTCAGTTCTAATGAAGAATAATTGCTGCGCAGATGAGTGTGGGATGTTATTTGCGCCACAGAATTCCTAGAAAATGGGACGGGGCTGCGTCCTTGCATGTGCATGTGTGATAGGGAGATAGTGGTGGGGGCTGGTGTTGGGATGTGTATGACACCTACCTGCGTTTTCTAGCTCATCCCATTTCACACCTCAGTCCTGGCTGGTAGGGAAAACGTGCAGAGTGAACGTGGGCACAACATGCTTCCCAGAAAACAGCGGCTGCCACCGTGATCCAGTGGGTCAGCCCCTCTCTTGGGCCCCCAGGAGCCAGAGGGCCTCCAGCACCAAGAGAGGGAGCTGATTTCGGATATGGCTGTCAGAACTGAATGGATGCGGGCAACTTTCAGTGCAGACAATGAGAGCAAATTGCAGCACAGCTGCATTCAGAGTGGAGTAACAAGGAAGGACCTGGTCTCGGTGTCAGTGACCTCCAGGGGAAGTAAGATTTGGGTTTACACTAGACTCCTCTACTTTGCAGTGTTTAAGGCCGGGAGGGTCCCCAGTCCCCACCCAGGGGCACAGTCCCAAGCAGGCTGGCAGAGGAGAGTGCACTGCTCTCCGGCTCTGCAGCTGTGTCCACGCCACCAGGAGGGAGGGCCTTCAGCCTCCCACAGCTCCCATAGCTGATGAGGTTAGGGCAGTAGGAGGCAGGAGCAGGCAGAGGCTCCTCTGAGTTGGTCCTTCGGGACCCTTGCAGAACACCCTCTGCAGCCTGCAACCACAGTTGCTGTTTTTTTACAGAGATTCTTAGATTCCCCCCAGCAGCCTTTGAGACAGGTATTGCCCTGATTTACAGGAAGGAACACAGAGCTTCCTCAGCTGCACAGCATGCCAGCAGCGCTGCCTCGATCAGTAGCTGACAGAGGAAGGCGTTCAGATCAGAGCTGGTGAGACATTGCAGGAGTCAGCCCAGGCATCCCTCATGCCAGGGAGATGTCCCAAAGGTGACCCAGCCACTGCCCGTGGAGGGCGAGTGAAAGGTGTCGGTGGGTGCATGGGTTCTGCCTGCAGCCCTGGGGTGTGGGTCCTGGAGGGGCTTTTTCTAGAGACAGCACTTGAGATTAGAAGGACTGGTCTGCTTAGTCTACCAATCATTTTTCACTTAGCTAGATTCTCTAGCCACAGGGTGAGGGTGAGAACACACACACAGAGACACACATATACACACACAGATATATACACACAGACACACATATACACACATAGACATACACACACAGGCACATATACACACACAGACATACACAGAGACACACATCTACACACCATACACACATATACACACATAGACATACACACACAGACACACATCTACACACAGACATACACACACAGACATACACACTGACACACGCAAGGAGACATACACACAGACACAGACGTACCCTCCCCCCACACACACGGAGACATACACAGAGACAAAGAAACACATGCTCATACACACAGGGAGACATACACACAGACACAGATGTACCCCCCCACACACACACGGATACATACACACAGACACAGACACACACTCACACACACAGGGAGACATACACACAGACACAGATGCACACACGCTCACACACACAGGCACATACAAACACATGGACACAGATGCATATATGCTCATACACACACATACGAGGAGACATACACACAGACACAGACACTATGCTCACACACACACAAGGAGACACAAACACAGAGATGCACATGTGTTCACACACACAGGCACACAGTTACATACAGAGAGACACAGAAGCGCACACACACATACAAGGAGACACGCACACAGACAGGTGCACATATGCTCACACACACAGGCACTCACAGACACACAAGGAGACATACACACAGACACAGAGGCACACATGCTCACACACAGGCACACACACACACAGACACATGCATGCTTACACACATAGGCACTCACAGACACAGACATACGATCTCACACACAGACACAGAGGCATATACAGAGACACAGAAACACACATACACAGATAAGTACACAGACATACACACAGATGCACCCAAATTCATAGAAAAGTTCATGTTATTAGGTATTCCCACTTCTCTCTAACAGCCCATATCTGGTATCTTTTCTGATTCATTTCAGTAAAATCCAAAATGTAAATTTCATGAGCAGGCCAATTCTTGGTGAGGGAGAACAAGGTGCTGTGATGGCTGACACAGAGATGTAAATACTAGAGAAGGATCAGGGGGTCAGGGCTCCTGGGCTATTTCTGTCTGGGTTCACATCACGCAGTCACCCAGAGAGTCTCATCTCCCCCTGTCCAGGAGGGATTTACTGAAACTCGATAGAATCTGCCGCTGAATATTGCCATAAAATACAGTTCTTTCTCAAGGCGCTTCACCCAGAGAATCTTAAACTAGTAGATTCACCTTTGCATGACTTTGTTAAAAACAAAAAAGGAGTTAATCAAACACCAGCACGAGCCTTCTCCCTCTCAAAGCCCATGCCTCCTAATTCTCCTAACACAGTGGTTCTCAAATGCCAGCCTGCATCAGGATAACTGGGAGGGCTGTCAGAACCCAGCTTTCTGGTGCCTACCCCAGAATTTCCAAGTCAGTATTATCTGTGGTGAGACCCAAGATTTTGCATTTCAAAGAAGTTTCAAGTGCTGTAATATATGCAGATGCTGTAATATTTTTACACTGTTTCTTACTACCTTACTAGGGGGCACTTGTTGGCTTAGAAGCCATCAGAGGGAAATGGGAAAAACTGGACACAAATGGCAGAGGGAGGAGCATAATCAGAAGCACAGACATCGGCTCCTGGGAGAGGCACTGCTGAAAGCTGGACTGGTAGCATGTCTGCACTCCTGTGTCCATGTCCACGCGGGCATTAGCAATCAATCACGGCTGCCTATCATGTGGAGCCCAGACTTGTCTTTGGAATCCTTCTCAATCCAATACCTTCTAAAGCCACTAAAAATGATTGGGATTAGCAGGCACAGTGAAAACCCTTTCCTCTATTTGATCTCGAGTTTGGACTTGACTCCACAGGCACCCCCTCTCTACTTCTTTCCATTGCACTTCCTTCTTTTCATGCACGGAACATCCTCCACTGTCTGTGCACGTGGCGGCCATCAGGACCCTAGCACAGGGGAGGAGATGGATGAAGAGCCGGAGGGAGCATGTTCTGATGTGGGAGGCGGCAGATTCCCAAATGTCATGGGGGCTGACTTCCATTTGTGAGCAGATCATGGAGCAAACAATGGTGGCCTTGAGGGGATTCCAGCCCTGAGTGCGCACAGAGCATGAATGGAGAAGGCGGTGGACAGGGACAGCAGCTGCTCTCCGTGAGCACTTTCTCCAGAAATGAAATATTTTTTATTTTAAAAGTAATTGTGTAACATGATAGCTGCAATAACTAAAAAAAGGATGTCAGAGGAAGCTGCGTGCAAGAAGATGGACTTTTAGCTGAAGGTTGCAGATTGAGGGGCCTGTGAACTGTCCTCTCTCCATGCACAGATGTGCAGGCCCCACCCCCCGATAGCTTTGGTCTAGTCTCACTTCTGGCCATGCCTCTGCTCCACACGGAGGGACAGGAGTCCAGATACAAAAGAATCAGTCATAGAAGGTGGACAGATCCTGTGACAACCTCTTCCCCAAGGTGGAAAAGAAACAGGAGCTCCAAGGGGTCTTGCCAAAGAAAGAGATGGGCGGAGAGGAAGAGAGAAAGAGAGAAGGAAGAAAAGAGTGATGCCTTTGAGGAGCTGCTACGTGTAGTGGCATCGGGGCAGTAGAATGTCTAAAACTCCCAGCCCCAGCAGCCAGACCTTTCCTGCATCCACAGGTCCAGGCTGAGAGGGGAGTAGGAGAGGAGGGGTATCTGTTTCAAATGCTTCCTCTTTCTCTGCCATGATCAAGCAGGGCTCAGAAGACCTTGCCCGTGGGGCCTCCGCTGCCCTCCTTGACGAAAGAAGAAATACCACAGAGCAGAAACCCGAGTGTTCAGTGCTGGGCCAGATGTGGGCACTGCCCAGAGCCAGAGGGCTGAGCCACCCACCTCTGTGACGGTCAGGTCATCCAGCCACTAGGCTTGCTGAAACTCGAAGTGGGACAACTGAGGAGTGCCCCAGGGTGTGCTCTTGGCAGGCTGTCCAGGGCCTTGTCAGGACACCTGCGTTCTCTCTTCCCTCAAACCCTGGTGCGGTCTGGGCTCCAGGCAGGAAAAGGGAGAGAGGGAGTTTGGTACCAGGGACCCCTGGAAGCTGCAATGCTCATGAATTCCTTAGTTCTCTGGCCTTTCCACTTCATCAAGTCAGCAAATAAATAAAGCTGAGAAGGTCATGGAGGGAAGGGTAAAACTGGAACCTATTAGCATACATCTGCATATCAGTAAGAAACAAGGTCCTGCTTCAGGACCGCTGATTACTTGCAGATTCAAATAAACCCTACGACTTTACAGTAGGGCTTGGTGACCAGCTTTATGTCACAAGCTCTTTGTTATAGGGCCACCAAGGATGGCATAGGAGGCGTGGAGGGGACAAGGAATGCCGTGCCTCTGCAGGGGCGCCGGAAATGCACTTCTCTGTTCTGACACGTCCTGACTGCATGCAGTTGAGCAAATGGCAGAAGCTCTCTGAAACTCTGTCTCTGCATCTTAACATAGAGCTCATAGGAACTTTCTGGGTTCTTATGAGAATCTGGGCTTCTCTTGACTAAGCACTTAACCCTCAGTAAATGCTCAATAAGCCGTGGCCATTGCTGGTACCGTTGGAAGTGGGCACAGGGGAGTCACCATTTGACACTTGGAGAAGAACTCAGGGCTATGTGTGGCTGCGTATGCGACCATCCTGCCTGGCCAGGCTGGCTTTCGTCTTTCCCAGTAGTTTTTCTCACAGACTTTAATCTCACTACACAGTTCTAGCTTCAGGCTGCCTCGCTGGTATATTAAAAATAAATAATAAACGACTGCATTGGTCTAGCACTTTGCTAGAGTTTACTAAGGACTTCTACCTATAATATGCCATGTAATTCCCATCACTGCCATGAAAGGTCCTCACTGCAGAGAGGAGAAAGTGGACCTCTATGGCAGGCAGGTGATCTGCGCAAACTCAAATGGCCTAAAGTGGCAGAATAGACTCCAGGCCTTGAGCATCCATTTCTGGTCCTCACTGCCTCGCACACAAGTTGTGCTCGCAAGCAGGGCAGGGCTCGGGGGCACACAGAGTTCCTCCTATCCCACCATAGGGTTTCCATATTTATTAGATGCCAGAGGCAGATCGAGCTGCTGGTGATGTGGGCAGCATATGAAAAGCACCAGGCACTACCAATCAGTCTGTCATCGTCAAAAATGTCAGTGTCAGGAAAGACAAAGGCGACGACATTGCTCTAGATTCAAAGAGTCTAAAGAGACACGGCGATGGAATGTAGCTACGTGGACGGGTCTGCCGTGGGGGAGGCTGTGATAGTGGACATGTTTCACACTACTCGAGAGGCTGAGATGCAGAATGTATGTTAGGTGATAGCAGTGGACCTGGGTTCAGTTTCTGGAATTCAGGCATGTTATGTAAGAGGACATCTTGTTTTTAGAAGATGCAGAGTAAATATGGAGGGAAGCTATTCTATATTCTACTTCTGTTACATTTTAAAGGTTTAAAATTTTCAATGAAGAAAAGTGCACCGGGCAGACTCTTGAGCAAATCTCTCTCACCAGTGGCTAACTGTGGTGCCTGAAGCCCCATCTTAAACAATTTAACTATAGACTTCCTGAAAATAAGGAATTGCGAAGGTCATCTGATTAAACCTCTGTCTCTTATATGCTCCCTCCAGTATATGCATGAGTGTACACATTCATACATGCATGCACACACACAGGCATATGCCCACATACATGCATGTACACAGGCACACATGCACACACACACACACATTCTCTCTCTCTCTCTCTCTCTCTCTCAGTGCTAGAAAAACTCCAACGCAGCCCTTCACTTCTTTGGGTAGCTTAGACCCTTAAAGTTTCCTTTGTATTGAACTGATTGCTCCCAAATAACTTCCGTCCATCAGTCTTGGTTTTGCTTTATGTAATTTTACAGAAAATATCTCCTTCCTTTTCTACCAAACAGTACTTAAATATTTGAAAACAGTCATGTGCTCTCCAAACCTCCTTTTCTCAGTTTCTCTTCCCTGTGTTCACCTGTTTTAGAGACAAATGGACCTTTGTGTCTTCCAACAGCCTTTTGCTAAAAATAAAATTCTCCAGAAGAGAAAGGCGAGGGTTCAAGTTCAAGGCTCTCATTTCAAAATTTGGCTAAGTGTCAGTCCTGTCCCATGGTGAAACAGACCTACCCGGTTAAGTTTCTAAGGTCAAACCACTGGGCCAAGTGGTTTGCCTGCCCAGCCCCTCAGCACCAAATGTGAAAGCCATAAAAGACTCTCTCAGATTATGTATCTGGACCCCAGTTCTTGCCCCTGGAAGCAAAATCAAGCAGAGTCTGAGCTTTTTCTCTCTCTAGAAACAGGGTCATTTTATTTTGGGGGATTTAAATGGAAAACATCTTCTGTGTGAAGTTTTCAGTCACCTTCATCTGAGACCACACACAAAGCCACAGCCAAAACGCAGGCAGTCTTTGGAGTCGAGGCTCTCAGTGGAATTTTGGACATAGACAGTCTGTGGGCAGAGGGTCATTATGAGAAATGCACAAGCTTTGGAGTCCAAGCTGGGGGTGTATTTGGCCTCCTCTAGGATATGGCAGCTGCGAGAACTTGAGTAGGCTGCCCAGCCTCCCTTGGCCTCAGGGTTAAAATGAGATAGTACTACTCCCTTCTTGGGCTGTCACGAGAAATAAGAAGAAAAATGCAAATTCTCTTGCTCATAGTAGGCACTCAACAAGCAAATATCAATTAATGTGGCCAGCATTCCAAAAAGGTTATAACAATGCATTTGGCAAAGATTCAGTCCCTATTACTGGTTATGCAAGATACCAATGAATTATTATAATAGTGTTTGTGAGATCATATCGTCGTCAGTAATAAGAATTTTAAAATGTGTTGGGAAAACCACCCGTGATACATTGGGATGGAGCTAAGACAGTCAGTCGACAACAGCCAGCTACTCTGCTGTTTAATATACTTAATAAAACAGTGTAGCTGCCCGAAATTGCTGTCTTGCTAAATAGAAATATCCCAAGGGTTTAAACAGAAAAGATAAATGCTCTCTTATTCTTATATAAGAACTAAAGTAAAGATGGAACTGGAGATCCGGAAGCTCAGGCAGGATCAGGAAGAGGGGGTGCTGGGTAAAGGTTGAGGTCTGCTCACAAGGACTAAGCATTTGAAAAGAACAGAGTCTTCAGATATGGTGGGATGAATGCAGGAAATGGGACTTTGGAATCCACCTGGCATACTGGGAGCTTTCTTTTCTAGCAGCAAGTGAGTGGGAGAATATAAGACCAAATACTGCAAACTCTGAGCCCCACATTTTGGTCCCTCATCCAGAACTCAGGGTGTCATCTGCTCACTAACCTTCTGCAGGGGCACGTCTTGGAGCTGTGATGAGTTTACGTGCCAGATTACCTACATCCTGCGGGGAAGGTTTTTCTCTCTTTCAGAGAGTTTCAGAGAGGCAGCGTTACAGGTAACCAGACAGGGAAATCAAGCTTGCAAATAACGATGGCAATATTCTTTTTTTTTTTTTTTTTTTAAAGATGGGGTTTCACCATGATGGCCAGGTTGGTCTTGAACTCCTGACCTCAGGTGATCCACCCGCCTCGCTGCAAATGGGAACAATAAGGCTGGTTCTGTTACACTGAGCCAATACCAGGTTCACGAGAACCAGAGAAAGACTACAATCATAGCACTGAAGGACTTCAAATGAAATGAAGCAATCCCACACAAACAGTTCTCCTGCCCGACTGATACCAGTGAGTTGCCAGCTCTCTGGAGTTTCAGCATCCTCAGGGCCAGCGCATCCCAGATGCAGGGAAGCAGAAACACTGTCCGAGTCATGCTGATTACTTTACAGATGACAAAGCCGAGACCCACTAAGGATACGCCACCGCTAAGTCACAAACACCACACTGAGCTTTAGGACTGAGCTTGCTTTCTACTATACTTACTTCCTACAATACCTACTGGCCTCTCCTCTTCAAGAATACCAGCCCTAGGAATGACAAGAATGTCTTGGGTAGAGAAGGAAGACTTCGTATGAACTGCACTCCTTTTCAGTGAGCTCTTTCCAGTTTCAATTCAGGCAGTGGCCAAGCACACGTGCAGCCTGCCTGCTTCTCCAGGAAAGAGGACGTGTGTGTGTGGCACTACTTCTCACAGCCATGCGAGGGCACCAGCACCCCGTGCATGGACCCTTCCTCCTGCCTACCTGTGCACCCCTATGCTGTGTGTATATTTTCTTTCGGTGAGGTCAGGAGTATCAAGGTTGTAAAATAACATATTTTCACTTGTTTTCTTCCTACATCCAAGACATAGCATTTCTGAAGTCAATTATCTCCCTGAGTTACCACCATCTCCCCACCCTCTTTCTCTTTGGGCTGGCTTTAAACCCATCAGAGTCTGACACCAACAGACGGGGGAGTTGGGGGGTAGGCAAAAACAATTTTCTTTCCCTCAATGAGGATGTCAAATCCTTGTTCATTTTAAAAGGCCATCTGCAAACATAACATCTCTGTTCTCCACCCCCAGGAGAGAGAGCCGAGAGAGAATAGAGGGCGGCCATGCTGTCTACAGAGGGTCTCAGGCGTCACCTGGGCCCCCCACGGCTGGTCCCTCCAGCAGCATTTGTCCAGCACTGCTCCTGGTGTGGGATGGAAGAGCATTTTTGCAGAGTTCCCCAAAGGGTGCAAAATTAGAGTGGCAAGCATCACCCCCTAATTACATCGTGTCACTGTCTGGCGCCATATTTAAATGGAGGCTTTGTCCAGAGGTGGGCAGGTGACCCAAATGACTACGAGATAAGAAGAAGGACACACATCCTCCTAGGTTAGTGGAGACGGGCTTGTCAACCACAAGCCTCCCCCCTCAGTCAGGGGCCCGTAGGAAGCCCTGATCATCCCCGTGGTCACCAGCTGTACCCCAGTGGGCACCCAGCAAGGGTTCTAGGGTCATCTTCTGACCCATTGCTGTACTCACCATTTACCACCAGAAACCTAAGGAGTTTTCTGACCCTCCTGCCCTCCTCAGCCCTCTCATCCATCCCCATCTATTTTTACGCTAAAGCCTGAAATAGACCAGGAACATGGATACTCCCCTGCCCTCCCCGCCCAGACATGGCGGTCTTCTCTCTTTTAAGGGAGCAGTTATCACAAAGGCTTTATTTTGAAGGCCAGAAAGAAGAAGCTAAGGCTGGTCCATAGATATTTGAATTCCATAAGCTTCCACTGAGGCCCTACTGTGTACCAGGAGTGCTAAATACCTAAGTACAATTATGTCCCTTTCCCACTGGTACCAGCAGCCTAGTGGGAAAAAATATATATAAGTATCCTGTCATACAAATAATGCCAGCCTAGAGCACCATCAACAAAGACAAGCTGGGTTTGAGCGTGGTCTGATGAATGAACAGGAAGAGTCTGGACAGAAGACCATGTGCTGGAATCCCAGGGAGCCTGAACCAGGGAGGCACTCCAGCTGTCCGGGGTGTGTGATGCGGTTTTCTCAGCGCTGCAGAGCCACACGGCACTCAGTCCAACCATTCAAACACGCCCGCATGTGCTTCATGAGGTGCAGCTCCTCGGTCCGTGTGCAGTGTCTTCAGAGGAGGCTTCTTTGCTCAAGTTGCCCGCCTCTGCCTTCGCCTAACCGCGGAGGCCTGGCTTGCTGACATGGCTGCCTGGACACTGTTGCATTTGGGCCTGTGCTCTGCTTTGAGGCCTCCCCAGAGTGGGTATGTTCAAGGGTCCCCTTGCTGCTCTGCTCCTGGTGGGGAGGGAGGGACAGCACCACTCAGACTTGTTCCTCCCACGTCTGCCAAGAAGGGCGGTCCTCCCGGACCCATAGTGTGGAAAGCCGAGTCCACTCCAGAAACAGGCAATTTGTGTAGAAAGAGAAAGAGAAAGGAACGGGCACGCGGAGAGGAACACAGCGAGGGCACGCTGCGGGCCCCTGGCCATCTGCTGCCGAGTGGCGGTGCAGGTGGGGGCAGCCAACAGCCAGCCCAGGGCTCTCAGGTGGAGCCGGGACGGGGGCCTCTTTGTTCCTGAGCCAAACACCTGCTGCTGTCCAAGGTTTGGAGCCCCAAAACCTTGCCTTGACCTTCAAAGAGACCTTAGCTCTCAAACCAACAAATATCATTGCCCCCACCAGGCGGCCAGGTCCTTATTCTGAGGCAAGCTCTGGGGACACACTTCTCCTTGCCACTTTTGATGCCATCTCTTTGATCAACAACTGTTGATGGACACTTTGTCACTCTCCAGTGGCCTGTGAATTTGCCCAAGGCCTCAGAATCTTATACCACTGACACTTGGCCGTTCTCACAGGGCTCTGAGCCATTTGCCACCTCTGCCAAGTCTCATATATGTCCAGCTCAATGTGGGCTCCAGAGGAGGGTGAGGGCAGCCGCCGGCAGGCCCTGCCAGCCCAGAGCTAACATTGCTTGAACCGTATTCTCTGCAAGCCCAGAGCTGATAAGGCTGGTGCAAGCAGGAGCTATGGCTGATCCCCTGAATATGCAGGTGATTTAGAAGGAAGGAGACAGGTGTCCCTGGCCTTCCATAAATAAATTGCACAGGGATGGGGTTGGGCGGGGAGGGTGAGTACAGAAACCAGATAGCGCCCCAGGGAGCCAAGGGGTGGAACTGGCCTTCCAGGCTGATTATGCCTCTGCCGGAGGGAGATAGAAACGGCTCCTTCCTGGCATCCATAAAGTTGCTGAGTGCAGACCTTAGCTAGAAAGGCAAGAGCCAAAAGCCTCTTAGCAAGTTCTCGAGCAGAGCCTATTAGGGAGGAGTTCCTGGCGCTTTCGCTTAGAGAGAATCAGGGCTGGGAGCAAGGGTCAGAAGAAAGGTGATGGGGGCGGGAAAAAGAGAAGGGAAGATGGAGTGAGGAAGGACAGAGCAGGAGGAAGAGGGAGAGTATCTGCAGACGGTGAAGCAGAGGGAAGGATGTCTGCCTTCAGAAAGGGCTGGGGGCCGCATTTCCTGGGAGCCTCCTGGGTCCCAGGCCTTTAGCATCTACTGAGTGAGCACTAGGATTGCTCAGTGAGGAATCAGAGGGGCAGGAGATTGCTCTCATCACACAGACACCTCGCTGGGTAGTGTCAGAGGTGGTTTTAGCCTAGATCTGAGACCTCCAAGAAGAGCTATGCCTCCTGGACGGCATCCGTGTCTGAGGAACAAAGCCCCCTGACCCAGTGGGGTAAAGGAGCAGGTGAGGTAGGGAGCAGAAGGGGATACAGTAGTCCTAGGTCTCAACGCTCAAGCCCTCTCTGCCTGCCTCCTGCCCCAGTGCCTCGTGTCCATTTCCTTGGCCTCACCCCAGCCCCCCTAAAGCCTCCATTCCAGGTAGAAAGTGAGCGGCTGGCTGAGAAGGCCCAGCCCCGACGAAGCCCTGCTCTCCAAGCCATTTTGCCACAGCTCGGAAATGGGAATGAAACAGCCACAGAATAAATGAACGCAGGCATGTATTCCTTAGCAAAAATAAATAAATGTATAAGAAAAAAAGAAAGAAAATGGAAATATTTGAGAGCATTTTTTTCCCTATTTTTTCCTCTTTGGTTCATTTTGCTTAAAATCTAAGATCTACTTTTTGCCAAAAGAAATGAGGGTGGAGTGAGTACTGGACGTGGTGGGAGAAGAGCTTTTGGGGTACCTTCTGTTATCTTGCAGTGAGGCAACCGATGTGATATTTTAATAAGGAACTCATTTTAATAGCCTACAAATGAGAAGTCAGAGACAATTAAAATTCATTTCCAATTAATTGTTTTTTCTTCTCTCATTACCAAGAGTTGCCAGTCAGACACCAACAAAGCCTTCAAAACAAAAGCAGCTCCCAGCCTCCGCTTCAATCGGATGCCACCTGGAAGGAGGCTCCAGAGAGCGCCAGCATCTTTGCTTCAAACTTCTCTCCCTTCAGCAAATGACTTCCCCGACCTCTTTGCGGGCAGCAGATAGCTCAAATCTTTAGAAGCTGAGGCCCTCTATGCCGTGAAGTCACGTACAAGTTTATTACCATGGCGCTGCAGGAGACTTTTTTATAGTTTTTAATTCTGGTTTATTTGTTCTCCTGAGGAATGGTCTCAGCAACTGCATTTCTTGAGACTGATTTAGCTTCCTCCCTTTCCCTCGCCAGCCCCCTTCTTTGCTGTGACCAACAATCCAGGCTACGAAAACAGCCTAAGATGACAGACCCTCACCTGAGCTGGGAGCCAGAGCCTCGGTGCCCCTACGGCTGAATTGCTGAGTGATGTTGCTCTCTCCCCCTTCACCTGTGCAACAAGGGAGCCTCCTTCAATGTCTCCAACATGACTTCCAGCTCTACAACCTTCACTCTGCATTAAAAACACATTAGCAATGCCATCCATGGAACACTTAATGGATGCCAAGTATCTTACATGCACACCTCACCTGATGCTTGTAAAACACCTCCTTAACCAGATGCCCCTGCTATCCACCAATTCTCAGAGGAAGAAATGGACTATGGAGCTTTTCCAAACATGCCGAGCCAGGGTTTCAGCGTGGCTGATTCCAGAGCCTGACCTCTTAACCTCGATTTCCTCCATGGCTTTGATCTCTGACCCCTTTTAAGATGCCAGAATTCCTGGAAAACCCCCAACCTTGTTCTCTCTGCCTCTTTGAATGGGGGAAATGTTCTAGTTAAACTCCTCACCTCACCTGGATTTTGATGGCTAGAGTGGACTGCCCTGAGTGACCAACCCTACAGGGCGCAGAGGAGCTGGGGCAGAGACGCTACCACATCTTTTCTGATACAAAACCCAGAGGGGCATGGCCTCTTCCCCAAGCTCCAGCCCCTTTCTAAAGCAGAGCTGGTCCTCTTTGCTCCCCCTAATGGCCACCACCAGTGAAGCAAGTCTCCCCAGGGGTGAAAGTTCTCACTGAGCCTTACTTTATTATTATTATTGTTGTTGTCTGAAATGCCTGATAATAACTGAGATAGATTTCTTAGGAAGCCAAATAATGGGATGCATTTCCACCCTGGCTTTATAATTAATGTTTGCATCATTTATCTTTGGTGGAAAGATTATTCTGACTAACGAGGTTCTGGGCCACTAATTCATTACACTGCCTTGTCACTTCCTGCTCCTTCTTATTACCCAGAAATAGACTCATTAGTCAGAGTTCAATGACAGGGAGAAATTGTGTTCCTTAATTTAATTCCCTCACTCACTTCTGGGCCCCATGTTTGTCTGAAATTGGGGATTAGAAGGGGGAAGATATGAGTCATCCTAAGTCTCTGCTTCAGATTCATTATACCTCCCCTCTTTCTCCTGTCCAACAGGGAAAAGGCCAGGAGAGCTTGCTGTGGTGGCCACACAGGTGCTGTCCTTTCTCCACTCAAAGCTACAAGCAGGTGAAGGGGCACAGCCCAAGCACTTAGGGACTTGTAACATGTAATCAAGGTTGTTTTTGTTTTTTTAAATCTCCACTCATAATTAGTAGTACTACCTGGGAATCCTTCCTTAGGAATATCCAGACATTGCTGATAGCAAATGCTGTAGAAGATATTGATAGATACACAGAGAGGTAGATATACACGCACACATACATGCACGACACAAAGTACTTCCAAAATCCTCTGCCACAAGAACATAAGGTGATACAATAAAGAAATGAACAGCCCAGGCTTGCGTTCCATTGGCATGTGTTCAAATCCTGCCTCTTCTCATGCAAGTTGCAAGGCCTTGTTCAAGATACTTAACCTCCCCTGGCTGCAGCTTCTCAACCACAAAATAGACATGACAAAAGCTATCTCTCATCGTTATGAGGCTCAAGCGGCACAAGGCACTGGAAGTGGATTGCACAGTGTGTGGCAACTGTGACTATTAAGAACTTGGAAGAAAGGTGTCCTTGGAGTTCAGCTAATCAAAACCCAGCAGTGGCAAGACGGGGTGTCTCCAGGCAGTGGGTCCCAATTCTGGCAGCACAGAGGAGGCACCTGAGGATGCCCAGGCCCACCCAGACTGTTTGAGTTGGAATCTCAGGCATGTGGGGAACGAGTCCATGGGCTTAAAATGCTCGTCCGTCGTTCTAAGGTGAGGTCAGCGTGAGAAGCCCTTAAGGTCTCGAGAATTGCTCAGGGATGTTTCACTCCTGGGCTATTCCTATTGAGAGAAGCATGAGGCCGAACACTTGCTCACTGCTGTAAGGCAGAAAACTTTCTCTGGGTCCCTCCAAGACCAGGATTAGTACTCATGTGGTTCCAGGTTCTGGGAAGCTCACTGGGGGCAAAAGCAGGTGTCTCACTTGCTGTCATGGGGCTGCTACCCTACTGGGGAGCTGGAATCAGATCACCAATGAACGCTTACATACAAAGCAAAACAAATGTACGGAAGAAAAAGGGTGGATTCAAGTGTGAGCATCCAGCCTGGGGATCAGGAAGGCTTTCCCAAGGAAGAGTCTGGGGCTGAATTATTAAGGGTACTGAGGGTCACCCAGGCACAGAGGGAGCAGAAGTACTTTCTAGGCAGAAGGAGTAAAGACTATCACAGGCTGGGCACAGTTTCTCACGCCTGTAATCCCAGCACTTTGGGAGGCCAAGGTGGGCGGATCACCTGAGGTAGAGAGTTCGAGACCAGCCTGACCAACATGGAGAAACCCCCATCTCTGCTAAAAATACAAAAAATTAGCTGGGCGTGGTAGTGCATGCCTGTAATCCCAGCTACTCAGGAGGCTGAGGTAAAAGAATCACTTGAACCTGGGAGGCGGAGGTTGCAGTGAGCCCAGATTATGCCATTGTACTCCTGCCGGGGCAACAAGAGCAAAACTTCATCTCAAAAAAAAAAGACTACCACAAAGCCCATGTGACTGGAACAAGAACAACCCACAGAAGAGCAGAGCAGGAGAGCAAGCAGAGGCCAGGACCCAAAGGGCTTTGTACATTCTGCCCAGAATCGGGGTCCTCCTCTTTAGGGGCAAAGGGAGCTTTTAAATGAAAGAATTCCAGGTAGGGCACAGAAGCGGGATGGCAAGATCCAATAAGCCATCCCCGAAACCCACTTACTTCCTTACAGCATGATCACAAGGACCTAGGCCATGGCATGGAGCAAGGGGCCAGCCAAAGCACTCCCCTCTGCTAGGGTCCCCTAGGCCTCCAAATCAGTTCCGTGGACAACATTGTATGGCCCCAGATCCCAATGTGCAGGGCTGAATCTCTCACATGTGAGGCCTGGATCTTTATTTACCCAAACAGTGATCAATAGCTCACCTTCCAGAAATGTTGATCCCAGCCACAGCTGGAAAAGAATGCCCTCCTCCCTGGTAAGTCATCCAGCCAGAATGCTAGTGTGTCACCAGCCTTTAGTGAGTGCAGCTTTGTGAATCGTTCACCAGGAGCCTGGCTGTCTCTGTTGCACTGATTCCATCCATTTGTGGACCAGAGAGGCTGAGGACCCTGCTGTGGATGGGGCACTATGGGAATGTCATCCAGGGCTACTTGGCTTTCAGTCAACCTCTGCCCAGAGATCATGGCCATCTCCCATCTCAGGATGTCAGAACTGGATGTGTGTGTCAAGTATGTCTCTTCATTCTGGGACTCACCGTTCTGGGAGGGGTGGTTGTAGGCAGGGCATTATGTGTTCATTGTCAACAATCTCCTCCTCAATGAAGTTAGTCATTAGAAGTGAATCCTTGTGTCTGGCTTTAGCTGTTCGTAACTGTAAATTTCATTGAAATAGAGGAACCCTCTGGCAATTACTAGACAGGAGGCAGAGGCAGAGGGAGAGTGTAGACATCTCATGAGCCATATCCTAAGTCAATTCTTCTCCCAAGGCAGTAAAGCTGAGAACTAAGGAGTGATAGGCAGGGTGAAGGGTGGAGGGAGGGCCTCACTCAGTCACTTGACCATAGGTTGAGGAATTCAATAGCTCTGGGCATTGAGTCCTCAAAACCAATGTATTATCTCCAATTACAAAGAGAAAAACAAAACAAAACACCAGACTGAAGCAGTGACCTTAGTGACTATGCAGCCTAGTATATACTGCACATTGCAACATCACATGTACTATTTATTTGTATTCCTATGACCATTAAGAGAAATAGTAAGAGTTAGCAGAACTGGATATTGGGAAATGTGTGTCTTAAAATATTTATTATTCCTTATCTCAATTAATTTTCAAAACAGCAATGAGATATATATCATATCCATTGTACAGATAAGAAAACGGGATCAACATGGGAACTTCATAAAATTTAGGCAAAATACGGTGGAGCGAAAATTTGTCTCTTAAGTCTGCCTCCTTTCCATGGCCCATGGCCAGTTCAGCTTGTTCCCAGACGTTGGGACTGAGTCTAGATGAATTCATTTTGTGACTTTCTTAGTTTTCTAGGGATGCTGTAACGAAATACCGTAGACGGGGTAGCTTAGGCAACAGAAATTTATTTCCTCACACGCTGCAGATTAGAAGTTTAAGATCAATGTGTCGGCAGCGTGAGTTTCCTCTTAGGTGCTCTCTTTGGCTGGCAGATGGCTGCCTCCTTTGTGTGTCTTCACATGAACTCTCCTCCCTGTGTGCTGTGTCCCGATCTCTTTCTATAAGGACATCAGTCATACTGGATTGGCGCCTAGCCATATAACCTCTTTTTACCCTAATCACTTCTTCAGGTATCTCCCAGTACAGTCACCTTCTGAATTACTGGAGGTCAGGACTTCAACGTGTAAATTTTGGAAAGACCCTGTTCAGCCGTAACAGTGGCCAAATAGTATGGACAAAACTCTTTATCCTTCATTTGCCAGGGATCTCTACTTGGCTTTTCACATCAGTGCAATCACTGTGTACCCAAAATATTTTTTACCCTAAAGTACAAAAAGGTTTATACTCTGAATGGCTGGGCAAATGTCAGGATTAAGATAACTCACTCCAGAGATGAGGCGTGGGAAGGATGAGTAAGAGGAAGCCGCTGTCTCCAGGTGTCAGTCTTGAGAGGAGATCCCTTCTTAATTTCCCTGAGGGATGGGAGGGAATGTGCGAATGCCACTGGCAAACAGAGATGGCATTTGGAGCACGAATCTCCCTAAGGCTTGTTGGGTATCCATCCCTGGCTGCAGAACCAAGTTTGTGGGTTCTGTCTCTGGTACCCAACAGAAGCGAGGAGGACATGGGCTCCAGGAGTTCAAAGTCAGCCACACATGAGGATGAGCAAGAGATCCTAATCCCTTTGTTTAGCTTCTCTGAGTAACAATCATCCCTTTTTACTGTCTGTCATTCAAAGATGGCAACAGACGTAAAAGAGTGGCTTTTAAATGTTGCCTGAAAAAGGAAATACTAAAATAAAAAAAAAAAAAATTGAAGAGAGCAGTGGTCCCCTTCTGACTAACTAACTGTATTCTATAATCTCTTGACTTTGGGAATAATGAACTACATCTCAAATCTACTTGGTTTATTTTACTAAAATTATCAAATTAACATATAGGAAGAAGAAGACACGGGAACCGCAACGTATGGCGTGCGCGTTCATTTGGTACCTGGCACTGGGGATAGACAGCTGGAGAGAGGGGGAATTTAATTTCCTGGGGCCCATACGCCTCTGAGTGATTGGCAGGCTAATTTTGCTCTCCACTAGGGCTGGTATTGAAAGGAAGTGAAGAAACAGAAGGCTGCCAAGAACTGTTCCTTGCATTGGCAAAAATTCTAGACCTCATTAGAAAAATCAAGAACTAGATTCAGAAATTTGGAAGGCCAGGGTGAAAGGGATTTTTTCAAGTAATTATAATTATTAAATATTGTCAGAGCCTCCTTTTATAGGTACCTGGTCTCTGGATAAGCTTAAGTAGTATTATACCAACATCCCTCCGTCCTCATGTTGAGATGCTCAGAGAATTTAATGAATTGCCCAAGGATGCACAGCAAAGTGGCAGCAGATGCAGGCCTCAAACTGGGTTCTTCTAAATCTAGGTCCAGCTCTTTGTCACCTCCCAGTGCTGGCTCCACCGGAGTCCTGTCCAGAGAGGCCCAGCAGTCAAGAGTTTGGTTGCTCTTCACAGCTAGAGAGGAGCCAGCGTAGGGTGGTCCAAAGACTTCCCTTTTCTGTCACCCACTGCTCTTTTGGGGTAGAATTTTCATGCCAAAGCAGTTAAGTGCACAGGTATTGTAGTCAGACAGACACAAATTCAAATTCAAGCTTCAAGGTCATGTGATCTTGGGCAAATTATCTCATCTTTTTAAGCCTGGATTTCCTTGTTTGTCAGAAGAGGATGATAAAACGAGTATCACAGGATTGCTTTGAAAATAAGATAAATCTCTCTGTGTGTGTTTGCGTATTGTTTGGTAAGGTGTCTGACACTTAGTAAGGCTTAGCTAAAAAAAAAAAAAAGGTAACAAAAACTTTCTTGTCCAAAGTGAGAGTGGGGATTCTAGCAATCCCCAAAGCCAGCTTTGGCAGGGCTGGCAAGGGCGTGAAGGATGACGTGACTTGCTGTTGAAGACCACACAAGTCTTTGTTTCCATCTCTGCTAGAAGCACTACACACAATCTTCCTCACACTCACTGCTGCACCCTCAGAGCTAAGGAACCAGAGCTGAGAAGCAGAAACCCTGCTGCAGACAGACAGAGGGGTCAAGGAAGGCCTCAGGACCCAAGGCAGAGAGGGGAATGGATGAGAGGGATCAATGCTGGCCTCAAGATGATTAACTGTGCCAACCTGGGGCACTGGCACTAGGGAGACGGCCAGATCGATGGATTCCAAGCAAATGAAGAGCCTGGTGCCTTCCGCAGCCAAGCTGTGAAGTTAAACACGGCAATGGGCCAGGCGTTTGGTGAGCAATGAGGGTGATGAAACAGGACACATATATCTTGGAAACAATACTGAGAGGCCAGATCTGATTCTGAAAAATGTCTTCGCTCCTTGTCACCTTTCAAAGGCAAAATCACAGCTCTGTGAGTACGCATGTAAGAATATGCATGTGTGAGCATCTGCCAGCGTTTGCGTGTTTGAGGCGGGTATATAAACACTACCCATTTGTCCTCTTATTCCACCAGGTCCAGTAGTGCTGGGGAATGTGTTGTTTATTAGGTAGGTACAAACAGAATTTCATTCCCATGGTTCCAAGAATCATAGTGTATTAAAACTACTCAAATATATCCCATGTACTTATATACTCTGTGGAAAATGTTCTTGTAAAATTAACATATACTCAATTACGTCCTTATTAATGGGCAATTCTGAGGGACTGCCTTCATCCATCACAATAAGCTGGGCGCCTCAGCTTTCCCTGCCCCAAGCTGACAAGGCAAGCTCTGAGGTCCACAGGGAGCCAGGAGGGAAGGCCGTTCCTTTCCATCCACGCAAAGCCTGCCCGACGCAGAAAAGGCAGGAGGACCTCAAGACCGGAAAGAAGTTATGTTGTAGCCCTTATTCTGTGGACACACTCAGAAAGACACGCATGTTCCCGCTAAATCTGTGACTCCATCAACCTCGATCAACAGTCCTTGATGGTGGCAGAGGGACTGCAGGGAGCCACATGGCTAGGAACCCACTTTCTTATTGCCATGTTGGGCAGCTTCTAGGAGTGCTTCCTGGTTGCAGATTTTTTCCCTTTCAAAGCAGGGTGGGGGTGGCGTACAGCCCTTGCTCGGGCTGGGAGCCAGACGGATGGCAGCTTAATTTTCCCCATTATGCAGGGCAAATACCAAGAAGCATTCCCAGGTGTGTCTGTAGCCGTGAAAATGTGACACAAGTCACAGTGTCTTCGGAGGAAATAAAAGACCACAGGAGTGCGACATGACATCATGGAAAGAGACACTTTGTGATTTTCCATATACACTTTTTCTGATTTAGAGGGGGAAGCTGGGTTTCGAGTTTTCTTTTTTCCTCCTCTTTGTTAACAGTGAGGAGAAGAAGATTGAAAGATCATCTGTGGATTCAAATTATCGAAACAGAATTAAACACTTTCAGTAACAAATTCTAGTACTTTTGCCTCTTTCGAAGATTTCCGAAAGGGTTTTCCCATAGATTTGTCTCTCACATGTGTGTGAGAGAGCATTTCCTCTGAGGCCTTAGACAGTGTTGAAGTCGAGATCGTTTTTGTCTTTTTCCATTTTCTGCTAACCAAGCCCCCACTTCATTCTGTTGATCTCCTTTAATTGGACATACGATAAGACTGCAAATGTTAAATATTTTTGCTGAATTCAGTTTTATGTTTCCAGTCTGGATTTGTAGACTGTTAAATAGAATGTTTTGCGTTTCTCTCTCTCTCAAAGAAAATAACAAATACATGTGGGACAGAGGCATCAGTCAATTACATCAGTGGATTGTTGGCAACTCACACGGGGAAAAAAAGAGCAATTTTCACTCTCCTCTTAGGGGAAAGCAATTATATTTAAGAGCAGTAGAAAGCTGAAACTAGTCTGGAACTTCAAAATGCCTTTCTTGACTGACCAAGAAAAGGTACAGTGACTGCAATGACAAACCAGCCCCCAGCTCTTTTAGAAAGCCACTCTGCCTCACGCTAAAGCGAAAATAAGTGGTGTTTCAGCCTCGGCGACCAGGCAGGAATAGAAAAATACATCGACAGCAGTTAGACCTTAAAATCAAATTAAAAATTCCTAAGGTACAAAAATCTCAGTTTTCCCACAAACCTCCTTTCTGTCCAGAAATTTCCATGCCATTTACTGCCTGACCATGGCAGGAATGTCATTCTTCCTTGTTCTTGATTTTTCTTCCTGGACTCTTTGAATTCTGGCTCTCCAGAGCACTTTTCCCTGCTTCCTTGAGGACCTACTCACAACAATGTAACTGACACATAGCATTAGGGCACAAAACCCCAAATCGTTTCTGACTTGAAACTTCACCCGGGAAAGACCTTTTAGCAAAAGTGATAGCCATTGTGTGCCAGGACAAACCCCTTTCAAAGAGCAAAGCCATCATCATCTCAAAAGCCACAGTCACCGCCCCGACCTTCCGTCCTGAGGAAGGGATTCTCCACTGAATCTGGGGGGAGGACCCCCCACCAGTCCGTGCAAAAGATGAAGAATTGAGTGTGCACCTACCTGAGCCCTTCCATTTCCACCTCTTCCCACCTTCCCCGTTTCTTTTTCCGCTCATTTTTTTCCACTTTAAAAACATCCAACTTTGCCTTGGGGATGAGCAGAATGAAATGTCACTTACCTATAAAAAGAGACAGAAGAGAAAGCCATGCACCACGTTACACACAAGTTCTTTGAAATTAAGGCCAGCTTCTGACTTTGAAACTGTAACAATGAGTGAATATTATTTTTTCATCCTACCTTTCTATATTTAATGAAACTCAGGATTTTGCAAGTAGCCCATCCCCAGGGCCCGGCCTCTCTGCATTATTTTCCTTTTGTTTCTTTGTGGTTCCTGTCCCTCTTCACCACCCTAGCCCCACACCATCTGTACCTGCTTCATGGATGAAAGGTCAGGAAGGAATGAGGAGGGGTGCACAGACTCAGAGATCAAGATCAGCCCTCAGATGTGGGCAGCAAGGTTTCAAGGCACAAGGAGCCACATTTCACCTCTTTTCTCACAGGCCACAGAGATGGGACCCAGGGTCATCGCCAGCTGGTGCCTCTCGGGAGGAGGGAGGAAGGTCAGCTCCCCGCAGGGTAACTTTCCACCTGGTGGCTTTGGGACTCTTTCAAATGGCTTGCTGTGAGTCTCCCTTCTCTCTCCCTCCCTTACCCTCACCCCCTCGGCCCTCCTGGTCTGGGTGTGAATGAATTCACCCAAGGTCTTCATCCCCCCTTCAACCTGCAGCATCTGTCTTTCAGACCTGCTTCTATAGAAAGCCTCATTATTGCAGCATCCTGAGGCCAACAAACACTTGCATGAGTCATTGTGTTGAGTCCCCTGCCTCAATGCTGGATGCAAACTGGTCTACCCACGTCCTAGGGGACCCTTTGAGAACCCTGAGATGCTGAGTTCCTGCCTTGCCCAGCTCCTGGCCCCAGAGGCTCCCTGTTCTCAGGCAAACAGCCCCTCGCCATACCACACTATACAGGGAAACCTTCACATGCTCAATATTGGAAAACCAACTTCAGTGTCCTGCCAGTGTCTTCTTCTTACTATGCCTGAATAACTCAGTTCCTTTTAGCCTCTTCTTAGAGATTTCAGTTTTCCATCTTTCCTCCTCCAAGCTCCTCTGAGACTCTCTGTGGAAGACAGCTCAGAGCTGAGCCCTGGAGAGAAAAGCAGCCAAGTGTCCCGTTTGATCAATTCTGTTGCTGCATCTCCCAGAGAATTTTCCAATCAAGATGCTCTGCCAGAAATGGAATTACAGTCAAATTTTGTTGGGAAATGCTACGTCCCAACCACATTAGTATATTAAAAACTTGGGACACGGTGGCTCAAGCCTGTAATCCCAGCACTTTAGGAGGCCGAGGTGGGCAGATCACGAGGTCAAGAGATCAAGATCATCCTGGCCAACATGGTGAAACCCCGTCTCTATTGAAAATACAAAAATTAGCTGGGCATGGTGGCGCACGCCTGTAGTCCCAGTTATTTGGGAGGCTGAGGCAGGAGAATTGCTTGAACCCAGGAGGTGAAGGTTGCAGTGAGCCGAGATTGCACCACCGCACTCCAACCTGGCTCCTGGCGACAGAGCAAGACTCTATTAAAAAAAAAAAAAAAATCTATACTTAGCTTTTTCCTGACAGTATTTGACTCAGAAATGTTTCTTGCTATACATAAACTAAAACACCACACTTCAGAAGGATGACTGCTTTTCTTCTTGTTATGGATGTTAAACTAACTGTAATTGATCTGGCATTATCATAAGCAGTGGCCGGAGGACCCTGAAGTCTATGCCCCTCCCACCATGCCTTGTAGAAAGCCTGGGCGGAGGGCTCAGCATACTGAGCCCGGCTCTGCTCCCTCATCCAGTGTGATGGAGAGCTACCCCCTTGCTCCCCACAGTTCTCTCACCTGTGAGATGTGAGGATCCCAAAGCACCCTGCATACCTCACTAGGATGTGGTGGACTGCAATGACACTTTAAATGTGCTTTGCAAACTGTAAAGAGCAAAACACTTTAAGGTCTGGTGGTGTCAGGACCTCTGTTCTTGAGGCCACACTCACGGGAGAAGAGACTGCTTGGCCTCAATTGCCCTAGGAGCTGGTGAAAAATGTGTGGTTTTGACTGTGGTCAGCCAATGAGAAATCTGAGGTAGCAGTTTCATGAATACTTCCTCTGCTGTGAACCCTGAGGGAGGGAACTGATCCCAGAGGTCTTTTCCATCTTTAATATCTGTGCCTACAAGGTTTTCTCTATTGCACAGGGATGCAGGGATGCAGGGATGCTCTCTCTGCCTTCTCAGTACTTACACCTTTTCTTTTCTTTTCTTTTTTTTTTTTTTTTTTTTAATTGAGATGAATTCTTGCTCTGTCACCCCAGGCTAGAGTTCAGTGGTGTAATCTCAGCTCACTGCCAACCTCTGCCACCCTGGTTCAAGTGATTCTCCCACCTCAGCCTCCTGAGTAGCAGAATTACAGGTGCCCACCACCACGCCCGGCTAATTTTTTGTATTTTTAGTAAAAACAGGGTTTTGCCGTGTTGGCCAGGCCGTTCTCAGACTCCTGACCTCAGGTGATCCGCCCGTCTCAGCCTCCCAAAGTGCTGGGCTTACAGGAGTGAGCCATTGCACCCAGCCACTTATACCTTTTAAAGCTTGTGATCCTGCTGTCTCTGGTCTGCAGCTTTGCATCCGGGCAAGTTTCTCAGCAGACCAGGAACTTCTAAGTGTTGAGAGGAAAGAGACCATGCTCATATGCCTCCTCTATTATTCTTGAATAAGAGGGAATGCAAGGACAAGCGAGCATCAATAAAATGAGGCGTCCATGTAGGTTCATGGACATGAGAGATCACCACGTGGGTGTGGAATGTCAATGGTGGGGGATGCTGTGGGGTGGCGGGAGAAGGGGTATGTGGGAATGCTCTGTATTTTCCCCTTATTTTACTGCAACCTAAAACTGCTCCAAGTATAAAGTTTATTAATTAAAAAAAATATATAGGCCCTAAGTTCTTATTCATTCAAGAGATCTTCTCAAGCACATTCTATGTGTAAGTCCCAGAATAATTTCTTATCAAATAGGAAAATTCTGAGAGATGACTGTATTTTCTGCATACAGAGGACAGAAAGGAAGAAATGGGACTGAAATTCCAGCCCTGGGGGAGCTTGAAAACATAATGGAAAGAGAGGAATATGTCTATAAAAAGTTAGGGAAATAGAAAATCATGTTGTCCCAAGATTATCTCCCCACCCCTTTATCTTCGCAAACCTTATCTATGATTTAAATCCGGATTAAGCATCACCTGGCCCCTCAGGTCTTCCCAGAGCTCATCTCAGAATGTCTCACTCACGGCTCACTCTCCCCCTCATACTCAACAGCCTGCTGTCTGCCTTGCCCTGTGGTTCGCTTCTGTTTTACCACGTATTCGAGTCTGCTGTTTCTACATTTTGACTTTGCAACCCTTCACAACACCTAGCCTGGGGTTTGCTGCAAAATGAGTTATAAGAAAGCTTGAGATTTCCAGACCTTTGTGAATGTGGAATTTGCAGATAAGAGATTGTGGCTCTATATACACTACTGCGATATGCTGAGATAGTGCTGGGACTACATAGATAACAGATATGATGCCCACCTCCTTATATCCTGGCAAGGCACACAGATGAGGAGGTGCTGAGCTGTAATATAGCATCCTATTGACAAGACAGAGGTAGGCATGGGGTACTCTGAGGGAATGGAGGTTAAGTGTCTTCTATTTTGGTGCTAAGAACAATACAAAGAAAAAAACTGGAATTGGTGGAGACCATCAACAAAAACTTCCAAGAAGAGGCCGGCCCTTTGCGAGCAGGTACCTGTTGATATGCAGCATTAAAAACACTGGTCCACACTCCACCCTCCATTCCTCCATGCCAGGGAAAGCTTGCCTTATTTTTCTTCCGTCTTGCACTGCAGAGTTTTTCTGAAACGGAATTCCCCACTGACCTTTCCCAAATCTAAGGCTGGCTTCAGCTGTTTGCCAGTTCAAAGGGCTCGGGACCCTAACTCTCAGACTGGGCCAGTGCCAGCTTCACGCTGGGCCTCCACTCAAGGTTCCCCTCGCCTGACCCAACTTGATGAATTTTTTCTTTTGGCTGGTCTTTATAGGGCCATTGTAAAACCACAAGTGGAAAGAGCTCAACTGCTCAATGTCGGTTTCATCTGAAGAGCTTGTCCTTCTCTAGGCTCGCCTTCCTCCCGCTAACAGTGAGTGCAGAGAAGCACTCGATTAACCCCTCAGTTCAAGAACCAGGGACACTCCTTAGCCTCCAAGAGCTGAGCAACAGTGCCAGACCACCATGGCAGCTCAGGGAGCACAGAGGAGGATTTGGCCAAACTTAAAACGGACAGATTCCAGGTTTCAAGTGCTTTCTGCAGAAGTGGGTCATCTTCCTGGAAAGTGTTTATAGTGACAGTAACATATCTACTCCAAACTTGGACCTAGACTAGCTGTGTCTCAAACACCGTCTCTGAAGACTTTTGGGCCTTCAAGAAAAGAAAAACAGGGTGAAAAAAAGAGGAGTCAGCGTGTAGGTGCAGAATGAGGTAGTGCCTCTTCCTTCGCCCCCCGGGTTCTCATGCCCCACCCTCCTCCTTTGTCCAAACCGGAACCAGAAAACCCATCAGCAGGAGCTCTGCCCCCTGTGACCTGTAGCAGTATCTTTGCGACACAGGCTACATACAAGTAGCCAAGCCTCCAACTCCTTCTCCTCAGCATCTATCAAGGATCTATGTCAAGTCCCAAGTCTAGCCACGCCACTGGGAGGATGGTTCTTCAATGTCTGCAGTTACTCACTGGATTCGGGTGCCTCCTCACAAGGCATGCTGCATCACAGGAAGGAAAAGAAGGGGAGAATTGCTTCTGTGTCTTTTTAGGTGGAGAAATGAAGTGGGGTCATTTAGAGGTGCAGTATTTTTAGGAAAGTCTTTATAAAAGACAGTGTGGGTGGATTTAAAATCTTTCCAGTCAGCCCCCAGCTGGGACGGTGGTGGTATGGAGAGGAATCTCTTAGACTTTTTTCTCTGTGGTATTTTTTTCCTTGCATAAAATACTACTGGAATGCAAAGCCTTCTCCCCTTACCTACCACGTCTCCTCTATGCCCTAGAGTGCCAGGTCTGGCTCTGTCACTTTGCTAGTGGGAATACTGAGGCCCAGGAAAATGGCAGGCAAGGGTTTGATGGATTTGAGGGAAATGAAGGAGAAGCAGGGAGAACCGACCACGGGTCTAGGCTTCCCCTCATCTGCCCTCCCATTCCTTCCCAGGCTGAGGGAGGAGGTCCTCCCGGGACCTAGGCCACAGGTTCAATGGTGGGATGGGGCAGATGCCCAGATGGACAATGGATTTGGTCCCAGCATTTCAGAAAGGCACCGTTCCTATGCTTCTCTGAGTCTTCCAGTGGAGACTAGAATTTCTCTGAGCAGCACTTTTCCTTTGCCTTCATTGCCTCACATAGCGCTTGGCTGGGTAGGAAATTTTTCTTTTCATTCCAGTGAGCATATTTATTAATTTCCACAGTCAGACAGAACAATGTGCTAAACATCTAGGGAATCTCAACTGTCCTCCCTGCCAGCCCACCCCACTTTCTCCACCACTTCTGAGTGGGGAATGGATCCGGCAGGGTCTGTGGTCCCAGCCCACCAGCAGGCCAAGCCCACAGCCTCCCATCTGTGTCTTTCACAGCAAAGCAGCCGAGAGCAGCCTCCTGCGCAGAACCAAGCCAGACACTTCTCTGTGTTTCTGGGAGCCCTGGAGGCTGTTGCTGACCTTGCCTTGTTTCAGGTTTCCCGTTTTTCTGTGAGGTGTCTCCAAAAAGGAAGGAGGAAGATAGCAGATTAGGGGCTACTAATTAGCGTCTTCTCCTGGATGATGGAGCAAGTGTCTGGAAATTGTCAAGCATTCCAGAAAACACAAAGGATAGCTCTGGTGTAGGGTAAGGATGGGGGCCCCATTTTTCTTAACAGTCGAGCTATCAGATACTAAGCCAGTAGTTCTTAACTTCGGCTGCTCACAAGAATGACTTCAGAAGACTTGAAAAACCCCTGTACCCAAGTCATATCCCAACCCAATCATATCAGAATCCTTGAGAGTGGGACCCTGCACTCCTGTTTCTAAAAACTCTCTAAGTGATTCCAACATGCAGTTTAACATGAGAAGCAGTGTGCTAGAGCATGCCTGAGGACCAGCAGCGGGCTAGGGAAGCACAGGTGCAAGCCTCAGGCCCAGCGTTTCCAACTGAGCGCATTTGCAAGTGGCCTGAGGTTTTTCATTTCTGAGTAGCTGGGTGGATTAGCCCATTTTGCATTGCTATAGAGAAATACTTGAGACTGGGTAATTTATAAAGAAAAGAGGTTTATTTGGGTCACAGTTCCGCAGGCAATATAAGAAGCACTGTTGCAATGCCAGCTTCTGGTGAGGCCTCAGGGAGCTTCCACTCATGGTGAAAGGCAAAGGGATAGTGGGTGTGACACATGGTGAGAGAGGGAACAAGAGAAGGTGTGGGAAGTGCCAGGCTCTTTCTAACAGCCAGATCTCATGTGAGCTAACAGGGCCAGAACTCACTCATTACTGCCAGGACCCATCAATGCATTCATGAGGGATCTGTCCCCATGACCCAAACACCTCACACCAGGCCTCACTTCCAACCTTGGGGGTCACATTTTGGCATGAGATTTGGAGGGGACAAACACCCAACTATGTGACTGGGTGATGTCCCTGCTATTGGCAGAGGCCAGGCACTGAAAAGCTCTGCATTAGACAGACCCTGAGACTCATGAAAAAAAAACTCTGTTGGGACTGGGGGAGTTACTTCTCACTATAACTGTAGTTCCTGTGGCTGTGAGGTCCCCTCACCTTCTCCCAGGCTTAGCTGGGACACACAGAAGGACACCAGCCCTGCCTTTGTTGGTGGGAGCTGATGGGTTACCTGGCTTTTTCTGACATTCTAAGGCTGTGCCTGGAAAGGAAGCCTTAGGTGAAAGGGGCTTCAACCACTAAAAGAAAAGGCAGAGGACATCCCTTCTTCCTGCCTCTCCTATTGCCAGAGGATTCTGACTTTGTACCTTCAAGAATGAATCCCACAATCCCACCAAACCTCCTCCCAAGGACAGGAACAAGGTTGTGTTTTCCCGCCATCACCAGGTACAGTCCTGTGCACACGAGAGCTGTCCATTTGTTGAATTAATCAATGAATGAACTCTCCATCTGACAGGCAGGGAAGCCAAGAGTCAGTCACATCATTTCTGATGGAGAGGAGGGTATTGTTGAGCTTAATCAACCAATATTTAACAAACACCCTCAATGAACACCTGTCCGCCTTTCTGATAAGGCTGGAGGCTGTAACAACTTGAGCCAGGAATTTTACTTGCATGAAATTATATAATTCCAGCCCCCTTTCACCAAACTATTACCACCAGTGCATCCTGGTCATTCCGAAAGCCACTCCTCCAAAGGACAGCCTAGTAAAGAGTAAAGAAGCTGAGGGTGGAGCCCTCTGAGGGAGTGCTTTGGTGTGGTCTCCCTCTGCGTTCTCATACTGGAAGCTCCCCCAGGACCCTACACACAGTGGTGCACCACACTCTCAGCCCTGGGCACTTGGGTAGGAGCAGCAAGCGGGCTCCACCTTTCCATCCTGCTAAACATTCCACATTTTGCACAGATGAGGATTGCATGAAGCTGATGCGGGGCTGCCTGCTGAAGGCATGACTTTTGTTTTCCTTCTTTTTCAGGATTGTGCTGTTCAGGGCTGTCACATGCTCAAAGCACGGAGGCAGTTTCTCTGTGCCCTCCGCTCAGCCACGGTGGCAGGGAAGAGGCAGAGCCAGGGGGCTGCATTTTCTCTCTCCCTTTGAGCTTATTCATATAGTAAAACACAGAGGCCCCACTGTGACTGTCGATCACATCCAAAGCAAAGGCAGGTTTTGAAATTCATCAGAGATTTCTTCTGCAGCTGCAGCCAGCGAGATCCGAGCCTGCCCCTCCCCCAGGGCCCTCTGGCTGATGTGTCCTCCTCTGGAAGCAAGGAGGACTGGAAGGTTGTCTTTCCAATGGGCCACATCTGTTTCTGAAGGCTATGATAGACAGCAGGTGAGGGGAGACATGCAAGACTGAAAGAACAAAGGAAGAAAAAAGCTATCTTCAGAAAAAGATCCCTAAGAAGGGAAGACTCTGGAAGAGGTACCAAGGAAGGTCTCGTCTTTCCTGCTTTCTCCTTTCTGGAGCTGGTTCTGTGGTCCACAGTGGGCACACCCATGGGAACTTGGTGAAGGAGGCCTGCTTCATCCAGTCCCTGGGAGAAATTGCAGCTGCTCGTTGAGTACAGCGGTGGCAGCAATCATGCTACAGCCTGTGATCTGTGGGTTTTATGGAGATGTTTAGGAGATTGGTAGTAAGATTGCTCCAGTAAACAGTCTGGCAGGGCAGTAAAGGATGAAGGCAATTGCGCAAGTTGCATCCCAAGTGGCTTTCTGAAGGCAGAGTGACTGCCACTCACGGCCACCTGTGCCAGGGTGCACTTCCTGATCAGAGGGTCTGCAGTGCCTTGACTTGCTCCTTGCTCAGATTCCTGCCCTGCTGCAGGAGGGGAGCAGTCCCACTGTGTCTATTCTCACTGGTTTGCTTGTTTTTCATTGAGAAAGCAGGTCTGAGACCCACTGCCCCACAGGCAGGGGAGGGCATGCTAGACCAGTCAGGCTCCAGATGCTGACAAATCTTCCTCCCCACTCCAGAACCCACTCTGCCTCTGTCCACAGGTAGGGTGAGCTAGCTGCTGTCTTGCCCCAACTTGGGCTGCTAAGTATTTGACAACAGTGCTGAGCAGCAATATTCCAAAAACATCAACTGTGAGAGTGAGTTGAGCATGTGAGGAGGTGAGCCTGGGCCCCTGTAGCCTCTTGTTCCTCTGTCAGCTGCACATGGCCTTCGGTCTGGGTCCCAGGCCAAGGTAACCAGGCCTGGGCCACCATCTTGCTTTGTTCTGGCTTGTGGCCACTGGAAATCTGAGTACACCGATTTTCACAGTAAATATATCTGGTTGCCAAGGAAGCCTCATCAGGAACTGTGGGTGTTATATCTCAAGCCCTTTCTCATAGAAAAAAATCACCATGATCACATCTCTATTCGTTTGCTGCTCAGTGTGCAAAGTCCTTTATGTCCATTCTTAGGATATCTGATCCTCACAGAAGCCTTATAAGATCAATCTTCTTTTATACTCCCATTTTACAGAAGGGGACGTGGATATTGGAAAGGCTGTCATTTTCTTAAGGTCACAGTCATTAACTCATAAGTGTAGAACTCGAGTGACACCCCACCAATCCTGTGTCTGTATTCTAAGCATTCTGATGGGAGAGTGTCTGCTTCCATGACAGAAGGCAGCTCTTCTGGGGGCCACCTCAGGCTGTTTGGGCCTATATCTAACTGCTCCCTGACCTCAGAACAGCATAGCTGATGCGCTGACCTAAGCCTCCTCTTCCGAGTGGAATCCATTTTGCTTTTTATGATCTTTTTATCCCCAGCCTAGGAAACAAAGATTTAAATGTACTAGCCCTGAGCTGAATGTCTGTCCAAGAATCTTACCAATGCTGGTGAATGAGCTTTATTCCACAGTGTCTGCCAGGGAATCTTGCTAAAGTTTACTGTGGGAGATGTGCAGTTGGTTTGAATGCAGATAACGAGTACTTAATTCTCAATAAATGTTTTTGATAACTGGTTGGTATTTACTTGTTTTTTGACTAGCTATACACAAGTAGAATTTATGTGGTGGTTACTGTGTGTTCAATGAAAATCAAATGATTATTAAAAACATTTATTGAGGATTAATTTTGCAATAACCACCTACACAGTGTCTGTCAAAGCAAATCCTCAGCAAACGCATATTTGAGGAGCTTCGTTTAAATTGTTTTTAAAAAGCAAACTTAAAAAAATACTTTTTAGAAGAGTCGGTAGCTGCAAAAGTCAGGATCTAGGATTTGTTGTTCACTTAGCTAAAAATGACAGCATTCTTGGTGTTTCGTATCTACATATTTGTAAACCACATGCACCAAGAACAATGAACTGCGCAAAAAACTAGAAATCTTGGAGAGTAGATTAAATTCACATGGAACTTATTGATGATTGATAGTATCTAAATGCCTGGAAAATACGTGGAGCTGCCACTGGAGTCCCCCGGTCTCCAGACAATAACTCATTTACCAATCCCTGAAGAAGGAGGCCAAGAAGTTTCTCGATCTATTTTCTTGAAATTATATAACAGAATTTCCCAGTATTTTTTTAATTAGGTATTCCTTTTCTCATTTCCTCTAGTGAGACCATAGCAATAATGGAAAATAATAAACTACTCTTCTTATATCCCTCAACAGAACCCTTCTTACATAGATGATGATGATGATGATGATGATGGCTGTTTATTGAGGAATTTCTGTGAGCCAGGCACATAATCTCATTTTGTCTTCATAAACATCTTAGCAGTCGTCTTGATATTTTTACTATTTTTCATAGTAAAACAGTCTTTACTGAGAAACCAGGGAAGTCTAGATCTGAAAGTCAGACTGAACTTTCAGAAACTCTGGCAAAGAGTGATGAGCCATGTTGGAACTGAGGTGTGGGACGGAAGAGGAGAGGAAGGCAGACCAACATCATCCAATGAGGACAGCAGTGTGGGAGAAGCAATGGTCCCTGGCCACAGAGAACCAATGTGACTCGAAGTCCACACCTCTTGACTAGTACACCTGTGAGGATGTGTCCCCCAAATTTAGGAGGGCATTGTTTTTAGAATCACTGGGGAATCCAGAGATTTCATCTTCAAGAAAGAATATTTTCTTCTACCATTGCATATCAGAAAACATGGTGTCTGATCTGCCCACCTAGGCCTCCCAAAGTGCTGGGATTACAGGCCTGAGCCTCTGCACCTGGTCGGCTGGTGTTTTAGTGAAATGGTACCTGGGACTATCATGGGCCTGCTATAACATGAATAGTCTGTGTGGCGTTAGACAGCATTACACCTCCCTGGGCCTTTTTCCCTCCTCCAGAAACCTGAGGCAGTGAGAAGGGTGATGCCTAAGCTTCCTTCCTGTGTGATTGTCTGTGGTGCGCTTCCTCAGGAATGAAGTGTGCTGCTCAAAGTCTAGAGCTACAGATCTGGCACCACTGTTGACCCCTGGGCAGGTCACTAGAATTGAACAGATCATAAGATGGGAAGGGGGTCAGTCTGGGAAATGCTAACTCTGCAAAACAAGCCTATTTAACAATTACTAGCATACAAAAAGTATTCACCCCAAATGTTAAGAAAAAAGAAATCACAGAATTATTGGTTATTCATGGACTATCATCCACTTTTCTTTCACCTATCTGGTCGCCGTGTGTATTGGCTTAGAACCTCGAAAGGCTTAAACTACATGCACCCTCCCCCTCCTCAACCCATACACGCACACACACAGAGTTTCTTAACTACAGTGCTTCTACTGAATGAGGTGATTAACTCCTTGACCTTATGGAATGCTAGTGTGACCTCAGAGAATAGATAGAATCTTGTTATCTTGTAATGAGTTTTATGGCTTATTTCAGTACATCTCAGCCATGTTTCTCTGGTGATTAAGGCAATCATCAGCCCATGCATTTTAGGATTATGAATGATGGAGCTCTCTCCAGGTAATGGAAAAGCCTTGGGAACATTCAGACCACTCTTTTTATCCCATTCAATACTTATTCCCACTCTCCCTCCCCAACATGCATACACAGACACTGCGTTCCGTTTCTGGACACGCCATGATGCCCTTTCCACCCTTTACTTGGATATGATTATCAAAACTACGACTCTTAATTGATGTAAGTAAATCCCCTACTTATCATTAACCGGTGCCATGCACAGTGTTTTAATTACTATCATTATTGCTTAGGGTTTGGGGAAAGGTGTCCCTTGATCTGAACTTGCCATCTTCCACTACAATGTCATGGCTTGAGTGGTGGTGATTATCTGAACACCCACGGTTGTTCAAGTGACCAACCTTTCCCTATGCACCTGCCATAGTGCTCGATGAGATGAATGACATGGGTACAACATCAGGGGACCTTAAGGGGTATGCTTTGCTCTTTGTCAAGTCCTTACTTTACCTTGAATTCATGTAACTCAGGGTGGTTTTTATTCCTCTATGTCTTCTTTCTGGATGTGCCGCAAAAGCATTTCCTAAATATTCCTTAAAAAGGCCTCCCAGAGAAATGGGCAATATATGTCAGATTCTATATCTTCACATCACTTAATAAGTATAGTGAGGGGATAAGAGTGTGATGATAGCTTACATCCCACCATCCACACGCTGCTACTGCCTCTCTTTTCATGGTATGAATAATTAAGGCATGTTGGTATTACAAAGAGATGGGGTTTGTAAGAACATATGTTACCAAAAGAAACTAGGTCTGAAGGTGCACTTGTCACAGGATGCGACATGTGCCTAAAGGAAATTACCTGAAGTAAGAATTAAAATAATCATTTCTAAAGCACAATGAAATACCATCTCATGCCAGTCAGAATGGCTCTTATTAAAATTCAAAAAAATAACAAATGCTGGTGAGGTCGCGGACAAAATGGGACACTTATACACTATTGGTGGGAGTGTAAATTGTTCAAACATTGTGAAAAGCAGTGTGGTGATTCCTCAAAAAGCTGAAAACAAAACTACCATTTGACCCAGCAATCACAGCCCTGTGTATATACCCAGAAGAATATAAATCATTCTGTCATAAAGACACATTCACATGTATGTTCATCACAGCACCACTCACAATAGCATGAAATCATGGAATCAATGGTAGACTGGATAAAGAAAATGTGGTACATATTCACAATAGAATACTATGCAGCCATGAAAAAGAACAAAATCACATCTTTTATAGCAACATGGATGGAGCTGGAGGCCATCATCCTTGGCAAACTAATGTAGGAACAGACAACCAAGCATCACATGTTCTCACGTATAAATGGGAGCTAAGTGATGAGAACACATGAACACAAAGAAGGGAACCACAGACACTGGGGTCTATTAGGAGGTGGAGGGTGAGAGAAGAAAGAGGAGCCAAAGAAAAAAACTAATGAGTACTAGGCTTAGTCACCTAGGTGACAAAATAATCTGTACAACAAACCCCGATGACACATGTTTACCTATATAACAAACCTGCACCTGCACACGTACATCTTAACCTAAAATAAAAGTTAACAAAAAAAATCATCCTTTCTAGATAGTTAAATAAAACGTATCTATAAAGTACACATAAACTTTTTCTTCTGTCTTGGATCCCTGAAAAATCTTGGGGCAGTAATATTTTGATCCAGCATGGGGTAGTAAAAAAAATCACGTATGAATTTATACCCCAGTTCCATCATTTACAAATTATATGACTTCAGAAAAATTGTTTAACTCTGCTAAGGCTTAATTCTCTTGTTTATTAAATGGGCACGATTTATAGAATTCAGAACTTTGGCAAGAATCAAATGATGTCAAATATAAAAAGTTCCTGGCAGGCTGTGCAGCTCATTGTGTGTCAAATTGCACACCCCCAAGTTTTTCTCATCACTTGCCCTTCTTCAGGATACCCTTCCTTGTTAAGGGGTTCCCCAGATGACCTCCTTCCATAATATTTTACAGAGTAGCCCACAGACAGTGAGTGTGGGGCTGCCCATTGTGAAGCCGTCCTTGAAGGTTAAAGATGCAGTGTTCCATGCCCAGCACTCTTTAATCACCTCTTGATGTCCATCCGTATAGTTACAAAACTCCTTGATGGTGTGACTTTCAAGTCCGAAGTAAGCCCTGAATTTCTTTCTTTGCTCGGGGCTCATATTTTTGCTGCATCAAATGCTTCTGAGTCTCCAGGACTTGCCTTGCTATTTCTGGACCCCTCTCCACGACCCACTTGACCTTTAGTTACGGAAAGTTGGTGGGGGATATAATCCCACTGATAAAACTGTGGGATTTAAGATGAGTTAAGCCCGAGTTATCAGGTGGTACTGCTAGGGTGCGAAGAGTAAACTTTTCACACACAGCCGAAGGCCTGGGAGCCCTGCAAGGCAGTGCATTATTTTAACCTCTCCTTTTGTGTGTTCTGGCCCTATTTAATTCTGGACCTAGAGCTTTACATGCTCTTTAGCAAGCACTTTATAGTGTGAATGTGGCCCAGAAATAGTGAGTGTGTCCTTGTATGTCTTCTATAATATAAAAATCAATACTGAAAACCAGGAAATATGTGTCACTGGGAATAGTAGATTAAAATTGGAACAAAACTCCAAATGTTGATAAGGCTGAGATTGAAACCCCCTTTAGAGTTCATTTTTTTCCTCAGTTCCCCACTATACATTTCTGTTGGAGGTATCTGATGGTTAACACATCTCCCCAAAAGCTCCTGGCTAAATTGCAGGATTTGAAAAAATGATTCTAAGTGTGAGACAATACACAAAAAATTTTAGTAGCACTTATGCTAAAATGTCCTCTAAAAAGGTAGAGCACAATAAAAAATCTGGAACTTCATCTAAAATCTGCATATAAATAGACCATGGCACTGAATATTCTAAAGAAATAATTGACTTGTAGAAACAGAAGTTCAGGGGATCTCCTTTTCAAATTGATACTAGCAGAAGAGAAAATAAATGGGTGAAGGCTTGGGGAAGAAAGTCGAACTTGTAGACATTTTTTTCCTTGTAAGTTTAGAAGTAAGGATCCACTTTCTTCTTTCTATGCGTGAAAAATAGAAATAGAGAAAAGGGCCAGGTAGTAGATCTTTAGGCTAGCAGGTCCTAAATTCTCTGATTCAACTCTTCAGTTCTGCTGGTGTCTCATGACAGCAGCCATAGACCATATGACAAATAATGAGTGTGGCTGTGTTTTTATGACACTTTATTTATAAAAAGAAACAATGGGTCAGATCGGGCCCATGGGATAGTTTGCTGATCCTGTCTTAAATGATCAATTGCTTATTTGCCATTGAAGCCTGCCCATGAAATGGACTCATCCTCTTATCAATATCTCTGTGCTAACTATACACATACATGCAATTTCTACATCTTTCACACATGTGCTCGGTACCTACATGTCTACAGCTAAGGTTGATATTAGGTTTCCTACTCCAGTTTCATAGTTAGAATGCAAGCCTTTGTATCTCACTTTGCAAAGGCCATACGTCATGAACATTTCTGATGGTACAGAATGAGGTTATGGTCTTGATTCAACCCCAGTGTTAGCTGTGCATTCATTCCATGTGCTCCATATAACCTGGTGTCTACAGACCTATCCAAGATCCCACTGGGAGAAGTATGAAAGACAGAACATTTGACACTCCCAAGGAGAACTTCCAATCAAATGGAGAAAACAAAAAATGTATGTACGCATGTATTTGAAAAGATACAATACACTAATGAGTAAATAAATAGACATAAATGCATAAGAACTAGAAGAATGCCAAAGTACATATTTAGATGAAGGCTTCATAGAAGTGAATTTTTAAAACTAGTGTCTATAAACCAGTAAGACTTCATTTGAGGGCAAAGAATAGACTTCCTGTGTTTTGGTTTAATACCCAGAACTCCTTTCCCTATTTAGCACATAGGTCTGAAGGTGACAGACATGATTGAAAGGCGTTGCCCTTCCACTCCTTTCCCCAGCACGTCTGCTGCCTCTACTCTGTCTCCAGCCACTGGTGTCTGACTCAGGAGGACTGGGCGCACTGCAGAAAGGCTGGGAAGGGCAAACTCGTGGCAAGGGGAAAGGAGGCTCCTCTCACAGAGAAGGCCTCACAAAGAGGCAGCCTCATATGGTTTCCAAGTGCAAGGGCTTGTCATTAAAACCAAACCGTGCTACTTTCTTACCACCTTGGGGTGGTTACTTAACTTCTCTGTGCCTCGATTTTCCTGACTATAAAATGGTTAACAATATTATTGACCTCATGTGATTATTGTGAGGAATATTACTATAAATAAAGCTCCTAAAATAGGGCCTAGAGTCTGGTCGGGGCTCAATCTGTGGAACATTTTCATGTGGACACGGGGTACAGAGATCCCCAAACCTGGACCCAGGGAAGCTTGGCAGAGTCCATGCTTGGCAATGCTACGAGCCTGCCTGTGGTAGAAGGAGCACTTGGTGGTAACAAGTGTAACAAAAGGAGATAAATGAAGAGGTTCTAGTTCACATTATAAAACACCTGAACGTACAAGGGCTCACTGCCAGTATCCTACATTATTTTTTTAGGAAAAAAAGAGCTAATTTTCCTTCTTACCCAAAGTGGCCAAAGAAAAAAAAAATGCATCTTTCAATCTTCTTAAGAAAAATCCATCATGTTGATAAAATATTTAGGGAAGGAAATTGAGAAATTCTGTAACCTAAACCCCTTATCATAAGTATGTTTCTAAGAGCTACATACCATTATAAAGAAAATTCACATGTGAAAGGATTTCTCAATTCCTGCTGGTATACTGCATTGTTATCTTATATGGTATTTAGAAAGTAAACTTCCGTGGTGAGTAATGAATTTGGCAGTCTCTCAGCAAGAGCAGGCTAAGTAGTCGAAGCCTCGCTTCGTTGGTACTGTTTGCTGGTCATGAAACTGGACTGATGAGCCTATCTGGCTAATAATCAAAAGAACAGAATGGGAAATACCCCGGGGAAGCCCCAGTGGCAGGTCCTAGGATGAAGCTTGTCAACATCCTACCATAGCCACTGGAACCAGAAGTTCAGGTATGATCACTTATTCAGGTATGATCACACATATTCATGTATTCCTCGTGAGTAAATAGGTAAATAGATACTCAGTCTAATGTGTCCCTCTGAGCATCTTCAACTGCCCTTGGCTCTTCCCTCCTCCCGCAGTGATAGTAGCAGTCTCAGCTGGGAGGCAGAGAGGAGGGAAAGCTGAAGACAAAGGGAGAAAATCTCTCAGGGAGATCACATGCAACCTCCTGCACATTCAGCCAAAGCCCCACCACCAGAGTTCCAGCTTCACGGCTTCTGAATCCATTCCTCTGACACCACTCTGTATTCTCCTAGGAGATTTTGCAGAAGTTGTCTTATAATGAATAATGATCGAAGAAGTTCAGAATGTCTGTGCATACATGATTATGCCCATACTGCCAAGATCCAAACCAGAACCCATGTTGAGGCAGTGCGTACCCTCAGGACACACCTCTGGTCTCAGGTCTCAGGACCTCTCAGTCTTCTTTTACAGCTCCCTCACACATACTGAGCTTGTCCAAATGAACCCTTCGCCTGACCCTGTATTCTGTGATCCACGGATCTGCAGGCTTGTGATGGCAGCACGTGTTTCTACACTGTGTGAGTGTAGCTCCAGCAACTAGACAGCACATAGTAGGAAGTCCATGCATATTTTTAAGATGGCTGAATGGATGATAGACAGGGTGGTTCAGTAGGGCCAGGAATCCTGCACTTCCCTGTAGAAGATTAGGCTCACTGCAATCTCAGGATAAAACGTATCCATAAGCTTCTGTGTAACACAACAGAGAGAGAGAGAGAGAGAGAGAGAGAGAGCTGAGTAGAGTCCCTAGGGACTACTGGTCCAGGGCAAAGGACAATAGTTGCCCAACTCTTGAGGAAGGGGCCTTAATGTCACTAACAACCTTCATCCCCTGGGTCTTGCACCGACAGGGCGAGTACACAGTGCTCAGGCTGGGCCACTCCGTGCACACTCGTGTACACAATGTGCTGGAACCATCAGCAGGCTTCCCACAGTCCCCTGGGCCATGACTGGCACGGCCAGAACAAAGCAGGCACATGGAAAGTGTCATATCAGCAGGAGTTTCCTGTTGATAGAATCATCCCTTAATTCATTCTGAGCTGTGCCATTTAATTACCTTGATCCATGCTTTGTTGTGCTAAAGTGAATGTCACAAATTGAGTATTACTTGCTGAAAATAACGACAGGGGCTTGAATGCTTCTGTAATAGGAATTGAAATATGATCTCTCTTTTCCCTCAACCATTTTCTCATTCCCCTCTTCTTGAGTTCCTTTTCATGCTTTTTTGTTTAAGTGTAGAATGTAAAATATTAATTCTGAGCAGAAGTAAAATTAAGCCCTCTGGAAACGATTCTGGGAAACAGAGCCGTAGCCTGACTTAATTAAGAAGCGATTATGCTGAAGAGCCTATATTAAGGCTTCACGTTTTGGGTACAGACAGAAGTGCTTTTAGAGGAGTCAAGTCAGGTAGCAGAGGGGGCCTGAGGAGAAGACAGGACGATAATTGGATAGATGAGAAAAAGCAATGTTTGTTGTGGTAATGAAAAAAAATAGTGGATGAAATTTAAATTAGTTTGAAGATTCCTCAGCTCCATCTTTCAAAAAGGTCAAGATGAGGACATGAGTGATGTCACTATGTCCTCCAAACTTTTTGGTTGACCTCAGGTGGGGCCAGCTCCATTTCTGTTCCTTCCCCTGTAGCTCAGGTGTCTGGACAGGCATCAGGGAATGGTCCATGTCTGTAGTAAAACTCCAGGGAACATGGTTGGCCCCTTGCTGCTCTAAGGATGGCAACAGCTAATTAGCCCCACAAATTTATGGGCTCCAGGGATGTGAGCAGATGGGTATTTAACTTAACAGCAGATCCAATTTGTCCTCCATTAATTCCAGAGTGATACCTGAGTTTATTGGAGTTTTATATTGTTTCATCTGTTTCAAAGTCAGTTCTCCCACTTCCCCAAATTGTTATTATTTTGACAAGCAACTATCTGGATCTCTCTCCAGTGTCTAGAATGAAATGCTTAGTCAACTGCACACTGCCTTGGCTCTCTAATGTGCGGAGGACACGTGGGAGTGAGGTTCCTGGTGGTCTTCACAAGCCAGAGCTTGCTTCCCACACCTTCACATCTGTGAGGCTCCATGTGGCCTGCTTAGCACTGTTTATACAGCCTGACCAACTGCTCCAGAAGAGTCATTTTAAAGATTGAATGTCTTAAAGTCTAGAATATTACAGCTTTTAAGAAACTCAGTTATCCACCGAATTAATTTGCAGGCAGTGCACCTTTCATGGCCACTGCCAATTCTCTAGTCTTTTTCTTTCAAAGAAAAGAGATTGGCAACACATAGGTTCCCCCATTGGAAATGGCAGGCAGGCTGACAGTTCACAACCCCAGACAGGTGTCAGTGAATGGCCTTCAGACTTTCTCTCCATTTGACCTCACCAGAACAAGGATCCATGGAGGTCTCAGAGAGGCTTCACAGAGGCAGGTCTCAGTTCTACCACCTAAGATCTGCGGCGACCAGAGAAGCTTCCCTTACGTCTGGTTTATTTTAAAGTGTTGCAGTGTGAAACAGCTTTTGAAAACAAACAATATAGTCTAACTCCCCTCTTTTGATAAATTAAAAAAAAAAAGAAAAAACAATGAAAACTAAGGCTGAGCAACATTAGTGATTTTCTAGGATCACAGCAGTACAATGTCAAATAAAACTCAGACTTCCTGTTCAAAGTCATGCTGTTATTTCACAGAACTCCTCAGTCTAGCAAATTAGGAAAACATCATAATCGTTATTATCATATTGACCTGGGTAGGAATGCAAGTCTGACCAGAAGAATTAGGAAGGAGTGTCAGTGTAGACAGCTATCAGTTGTCCTCAAGTGGCAAATGAGCACAGAGAGACTGTTCCTAAGAACATGCAGCTGCTTGTGTAGATCAATTTCAGGTCTCTTGAGCAAGGTCATCCGTGATTCCCTTTGTATTAGTACTGATATCAAATATGGAGTGCTGATTTTCATGTCTGGAAAAATGCGAGTAACTTGCTTAATTCTATAGCCTGATGAGTAAAGAAAAAGCAGAGATCAGTTGCCTTTAGTTATTGATGAGGAGACACCATGTGTCAGATATTGTCATTCTTTTTTTTTTAATTGCATTTTAGGTTTTAGGGTACATATGAAGAACATGAAAGATTGTTGCATAGGTACACACATGGCAGTGTGATTTGCTGCCTTCCTCCCCATCACCTATATCTGGCTTTTCTCCCCATGCTATCTCTCCCCAACTCCCCACCCCCTGCTGTCCCTCCCCTATTTCCCCCCAACAGACCCCAGTGTGTGATACTCCCCTCCCTGTGTCCATGTGGTCTCATTGTTCATCACCCACCTATGAATGAGAACATGTGGTGTTTGATTTTCTGTTCTTGTGTCAGTATGCTGAGAATGATGGTTTCCAGTTTCATCCATGTCCCTACAAAGGACATGAACTCATCATTTTTTATGGCTGCATAGTATTCCATGGTGTATATGTGCCACATTTCCCCTGTCCAGTCTATCATCAATGGACTTTTGGGTTGGTTCCAGGTCTTTGCTATTGTAAACTGTGCTGCAATGAACATTTGTGTGCATGTGTCCTTACAGTAGAATGATTTATAGTCCTTTGGATATACACCCAGTAACGGGATTGCTGGGTCAAATGGAATTTCTATTTCTAGGTCCTTGAGGAATCGCCACACTGTCTTCCACAATAGTTGAACTAATTTACACTCCCACCAACAGTGTAAAAGTGTTCCTATTTCTCCACATCCTCTCCAGCATCTGTTGTCTCCAGATTTTTTAATGATCACCATTCTAACTGGCGTGAGGTGGTATCTCAATGTAGTTTTTATTTGCATTTCTCTAATGATCAGTGATGATGAGCATTTTTTCATATATTTATTGGCCTCATGTATGTCCTCTTTTGTAAAGTGTCTGTTCACGTCCTTTGCCCACTTTTGAATGGGCTTGTTTGTTTTTTTCTTGTAAATCTGTTTCAGTTCTTTGTAGATTCTGGATATCAGCCCTTTGTCAGATGGGTAGACTGCAAAAATTTTTTCCCATTCTATTGGTTGCCGATTCACTTTAATGACTGTTTCTTTTGCTGTGCAGAAGCTGTGGAGTTTGATTAGGTCCCATTTGTCTATTTTGGCTTTTGTTGCCAATGCTTTTGGTGTTTTGGTCATGAAGTGCTTGCCTATGCCTATGTCCTGAATGGTTTTGCCTAGGTTTTCTTCTAGAGTTTTTATGGTGTTAGGTCTTATGTTTAAGTCTTTAATCCATCTGGAGTTAATTTTAGTGTAATGTGTCAGGAAGGGGTCCAGTTTCTGCTTTCTGCACATGGCTAGTCAGTTTTCCCAACACCATTTATTAAACAGGGAATCCTTTCCCCATTGCTTGTTTTTGTCAGTTTTCTCAAAGATCAGATGGTTGTAGATGTGTGGTGTTGCCTCTGAGGCCTCTGTTCTGTTCCATTGGTCTATATCTCTGTTTTGGTACCAGTACCATGCTGTTTTGATTACTGCAGCCTTGTAGTATAGTTCGAAGTCTGGGACTGTGATGCCTACGACTTTATTCTTTTTGCTTAGAACTGACTTGGCTAGGTGGGCTCTCTTTTGGTTCCATATGAAGTTTAAGGTGGTTTATTCCTGTTCTGTGAAGAAGGTCATTGGTAGCTTGATGGGGATAGCAATGAATCTGTAAATTACTTTGGGCAGTATGGCCATTTTCACGATATTGATTCTTCCTAATCATGAACATGGAATGTTTCTCCATCTGTTTGTGTCCTCTCTTATTTCATTAAGCAATGGTTTGTAGTTCTCCTTGAAGAGGTCCTTTACATCCTTTGTTGGTTGTATTCTAAGGTATTTTATTCTCTTTGCAGCAATTGTGAATGGCAGTTCATTCTTGATGTGGCTCTCTTTAAGTCTGTTATTAGTGTATAGGAATGCTTGTGATTTTTGCACATTGATTTTGTATCCTGAGACTTTGCTGACGTTGCTTATCAGTTTCAGGAGATTTTGGGCTGAGATGATGGGGTCTTCTAGATATACAATCATGTCGTCTGCAAATAGAGACAATTTGACTTCCTCCTTTCCTATTTGAATAGACTTTATTTCTTTTTCTTGCCTGATTTCTCTGGCTAGAACTTCCAATACTATATTGAATAGGAGTGGTGAGAGAGGGCATCCTTGTCGAGTGTCAGACTTCAAGGGGAATGCTTCCAGTTTTTGCCCATTCAGTATGATATTGGCTGTCTGTTTGTCATAAATAGCTTTTATTATTTTGAGATACGTTCCATCAATACCTAGTTTATTGAGGGTTTTTAGCATAAAGCATTGTTGAATTTTGTCAAAGGTCTTCTCTACATCAATTGAGATAATCATGTGATTTTTGTCTTTGGTTCTGTTTATGTGGTGGATTATGTTTATAGACTTGTGTATGTGGAACCAGCCTTGCATCCCCAGGATGAATCCTACTTGATCATGGTGGATAAGCTTTTTGATGTGCTGTCACAATCAGTTTGCCAGTATTTTATTGAAGATTTTTGCATCTATGTTCATCATGGATATTGGCCTGAAGTTTTCTTTTCTTGCTGAGTCTCTGCCAGGTTTTGGTATCAGGATGATGTTGGTGTCATAAAATGATTTGGGAAGGACTCCCTCTTTTTGGATTGTTTGGAATAGTTTCATAAGAAATGGTACCAGCTCCTCTTTGTATGTATGGTAGAATTCAGCTGTGAACCCATCTGGATCTGGGCTTTTTTTGGGTGGTAGGCTTTTAATTGCTGCCTCAACTTCAGACCTTGTTATTGGTCTATTCAGGGTTTCTGCTTCTTCCTGGTTTAGGCTTGCGAGGATGCAAGTGTCCAGGAATTTATCCATTTCTTCCAGGTTTACTAGTTTATGTGCATAGAGATGTTTGTAATAATCTCTGATGATGGTTTGTATTTCTGTGGAATCTGTGGTGATATCCCCTTTATCATTTTTTATTGCATCTATTTGATTATTCCCCCTTTTCTTTTTTATTAATCTGGTTAGTGGTCTGTCTATTTTGTTGATCTTTTTGAAAAACAAGCTTCTGGATTTATTGTTTTTTGAAGGGTTTTTTGTGTCTCTGTCTCCTTCAGTTCTGCTCTGATCTTAGTTATTTCTTATCTTCTGCTAGGTTTTGAGTTTTTCTCATCTTGCTCCTCTACTTTCAATTTTGACGATAGGATGTCAATTTTAGATCTTTCCTTGCATCTAATGTGGGTGTTTATTGCTATATATTTTCCTCTAGAGACTGCTTTAAATGTGTCCCAGGGATTCTGGTATGTTGTGTCTTCATTCTCGTTGGTTTCTAAGAACATCTTTATTTCTGCTTTCATTTGATTTTTTATCCAGTCAACATTCAAGAGCCAGTTGTTCAGTTTCCATGAAGCTGTGTGCTTCTGAGTTAGTTTCTGAATTCTGAGTTCTAACTTGATTGCACTGTGGTCTGAGAGACTGTTTGTTATGATTTCCGTTCTTTTGCGTTTGCTGAGGAGTGATTTACTTCCAATTACGTGGTCAATTTTAGAGTAGGTGCGATGAGGTGCTGAGAAGAATGTATATTTTGTGGATTTGGGGTGGAGAGTTCTGTAAATGCCTATTAGGTTTGCTTGGTCCAGGTCTGAGTTCAAGTCCTGGATATTCTTGTTAATTTTCTGTCTTGTTGATCTGTCTAATATTGACAATGGGATGTTAAACTCTCCCACTATTATTGTGTGGGAGTCTAAGTCTCTTTGTAAGTCATTAAGAACTTGCTTTATATATCTGGGTGCTCCTGTATTGGGTGTGTATACATTTAGGATCATTAGCTCTTCTTGTTGCATTGATCCTTTTACCATTATGTAATGTCCTTCTTTGTCTCTTTTGATCTTTGCTGGTTTAAAGTCTCTTTTACCAGAGATGAGAATTGCAACTCCTGCTTTTTTTTTGCTCTCCATTTGCTTAGTAAATCTTCCTCCATCCCTTTATTTTGAGCCATTGTGTATCCTTGCATGTGAGATGGGTATCCTTGATACAGCACATAGATGGGTTTTAGCTTTTTATCCAATTTGCTAGTCTGTGTCTTTTGATTGAGGCATTTAGCCCATTTACATTTAGGGTCAGTATTGTTGTGTGTGAATTTGATCCTGCCATTTTCATGCTAGCTGGCTGTTTTGCCCGTTAGTTGATGCAGTTTCTTCATTGTGTTGGTGCTCTTTACTATTTTGTATGTTTTTGAAGTGGCTGGTACTGGTTGTTCTTTTCTATGTTTAGTGCCTCTTTCAGGAACTCTTGTAAAGCAGGCCTGGTGGTGATGAAATCTCTGAGTAATTGCTTGTTCGTAAAGGATTTTATTTCTCCTTCCCTTATGAAGCTTAGTTTTGCTGGATATCAAATTCTGGGTTGAAAGTTCTTTTCTTTAAGGATGTTGAATATTGGCCCCCACTCTCTTCTGGCTTGTAGGGTTTCTGCTGAGACATCTGCTGTGAGTCTGATGGGATTCCCTTTGTGGGTAACCTGACCTTTCTCTCTAGCATTTTCTCCTTCATTTCAACCTTGGTGAATCTGATGATTATGTCCCTTGGGGTTGCTCTTCTTGAGGAATATCTTTGTGGTGTTCTCTGTATTTCCTGGACTTGAATACTGGCCTACCTTGCTAGGTTGGGGAAGTTTTCCTGGATAATAGCCTGACGAGTATTTTCCAGCTTGGATTCATTCTCTCCGTCATATTCAGGTACACCTATCAAACGTAGATTAGGTCTTTTCACATAGTCCCATATTTCTTGGAGACTTTGTTCATTCCTTTTTACCATTTTTTCTCTAATCTTGCCTTCTTGTTTTACTTCATTGAGTTGATCTTTGACCTCTGATATCCTTTCTTCTGCTTGGTCAATTTGGCTGTTGAAACTTGTGTATGCTTTGCAAAGTTCTCGTGTTGTGTTTTTCACCTCCATCAATTCACTTATATTCCTCTCTAAGTTGTTTATTCTCGTTAGCATTTGGTTAAATCCTTTTTCAAGTTCTTAGTTTCTTTGCATTGGGTTATAACATGTTCTTTTAGCTCACAGAAATTTCTTATTACCCACCTTCTGAAGCCTGATTCTGTCAGTTCATCACACTCATTCTCCATCCAGCCTTGTTCCCTTGCTGGTGAGGAGTTGTGATCCCTTGTAGGAGGAGAGACGTTCTGGTTTTGGGTGTTTTCACCCTTTTTGCACTTGTTTCTTCTCATCTTTGTGGATTTATCCACCTGTCATCTTTGTAGTTGTTGACTTTCAGATTGGGTCTCTGAGTGGACATCCAGTTTGTTGATGATGAAGTTATTTCTTTCTGTTTCTTAGTTTTCCTTCTACCAGTCAGACCCCTCTGCTGTAGGACTGCCGAGGTCCACTCCAGGCCCTGCTTGCCTGGGGATCACCTGCAGCGGCCTCTGTGCTTTCGCTGGGAGCTGCTCCTAATCAGCTATCTTGGATGGCATCCTTGATAACGTCATTCTTAACCCAGATTACCTAGGAAGACTTTAAATAATTCTATTGTTTATGTCCCTCCTTGAGATTCTGCTTTAGTCATTTTAGAGTGGGTGGGACAAGGATATCTACAGGTTTTTTAAACCCTTCATGGGTAATTTCTGTATTAAGAAGTGCGAGGTGACTGGCTTAGCAGGCACAGCACTTAATTGAAATCACCTGTGGAGTGAGACATCATGCATGTGTGGCCTCTGGACTCACAGTCTCACATTTCACTACTAAAGTAACACAAGATCTTTCTCTAAGCAGTAGGGTAGAGCCAGCCTCATTAGCAAAACAAAAGATGGCAAATTAGGTCAATCTCATGGTTCAGGCAACACCAAAATACGGTTGATGAGAGCCTGCAGGAAGCCTCTGCTGGGAGGAATGAGTCCTCCCTGGGCTTTACCTTCCATGGATAAGAATGAACAAAGCTTCATCTGGCTTTTTGAATCATCTGCTTTAGGATATATGCATCTAAACCTTTATTGAACCCATTTTCGCTTTGAGTCTTTGTTTTATTGTCACAAAAACAAGTTGCACATGTTTATCCTTCGAGCGTCAGGAAGTACTGTTTCCTTCGGTTTGGTCTCATCCTTTGCTCAGGCTTAAGGAAACCTTTTGAAGATTATGTTCTTCCCAGCTGCAAGGAGATTATGGAATCAGCACGAGATCACAGAAGAAAGAAAACAAAAAGATATTCTCAGAATTGGAGCCTCTCTGCCACTATCCTTTTCCAGGACGGACACTCCCATGTCTCCCTAGCTCAACAGAACTAGAAGGAAAATTGGGTCACGCACTTTTTGAAAGGTTACCAGCCTCTCCCAAGACAGGGTCAGAGAGGTCTTTGCATGGTGAGCCAGAGGCAAGAGTTGTGCTTCAAAAAGAGATTCTTCTACCCCTCAGTTAAACAGAAAATATTTAGGTCTTGCAGTTCCCAACTATGCAGAACCATTTCTGACCTACAATGTAGGATGTCTATGGTGTGATCTCAAAGAAATCGCATGTCATTTCTTTAGTCTTCTAAGATTTCTTTATTAAAAGTGGCATTTCCATTTCAACTATCAAATTCTTATCTGATAAATTGCCATTTTCTCTGGAAAATAAATGCTATCAGCAAAGAGAAGAAGGCACAGTCAGCAACTTCTTAGTAAATTCCCAAACCAAAAAAAAAAAAAAAAAAAACCCAAAAAAACAAAGTTATAGTATCACATTCCATTCCAAATGGTGTGTCCATAATTATCTCTATGCTAAAAGACATCTTAAAATTCTGGAATACAGAATACACACTGCTGTGACCACCACAGTGTAGCTGTCTTATTTGTTAGAAAGGCAATATGAGATAGTTGTACCAGTGTGAACTCACTTGGCCTGGTTTGAAATCTCAGCTTTGACATTCAACAGCTGTGTGACTTCAGGCAAGTTTCTTGAGCTCTCTGTGTCTCAGTATTCTCATCTACTAAATGAGTATAATAGTAGCAGCTGACCATTGAAGGTGCTGTGAAGACTGAATTAGTTTATTTATACAAAGTTTTTTAGAAGAATACCTGTAAGCACTTAATGAATCTAAGCTATTATTTTTGTTGTTATTCTAAATTTAAACGTTTTTTTTTTTTCATATGGTGTACAGGGAAAATTATACTGTTTCTATTTTAGAAATTAAAAAAAAAATACCTGAGATCATACAGATTGTTCAAGATCCCCTGGCTATTTATTGGCAAAGTCTGGGACTAAAATCTGTGTTTTCAGAATGCTATCGTTATCCTTAGTAGTGGGTAGAAAAGGGATGCCATAACAGGTATGACTAAAATGAGAAGCCAGCCCATCTCATTTTAGCAGAGCAATTCCAGAAAAAAAGTCTTCTTTATCTGATTTACTTATTACACATATTTCTTTTCTTTTTTTGCCTTTTTTTGAGACGGGAGTTTCGCTCTATCGCCTAGGCTGGAGTGCAATGGCATGCTCTCGGCTCACCACAACCTCGGCTTCCTGGGTTTCAGTGACTCTGCTGCCTTTAGCCTCCCGCCATCATTCCCATCTAACTTTTGTATTTTTGTGGAGACGGGGTTTCAGCATGTTGGCCAGGCTGGTCTTGAACTCCTGATCTCAGATGATCCGCCCGTATTGGCCTCTTAAAGTGCTGGTATTACAGACATGAGCCACCATGCCTGGCCTCTTTCTTAGCATGCTTTCAAATTAAGTTTTTCAAAGTTTTTTAAACTTAAATTGAAAAAAAAAAATACTGTCTGTGAACTGCCCTGTCTCTCTTATATGAAAATAATCTTCCTAACCTTATCAACAAAGTACATTTTTCCTGTGTTTGGTAACTACCATGAACTGATATATCTACACTCTTCCTCCCAGAAAAGGTTATGCTGCATAAGAACTGAGATTTGTCAAACTAAAGGAGCTCCTGAAATAACTGTGGTCACACCATTAAGGCTTGTGTTATGCTTGGCGTAGCCATGTGACCTGATTAAACACAGCTACTGAGGACATGGGGCTATTGAGGATATTTTGCTTTGTTAGTCATCAGTCCACAGTGAAACTGATTTATAGGAAGAGACTATAATCACAGTCTGTGAGGCAAATAGAAAATTCTGCCATTGTTGAGAGCACGTTTATCCCAAGAACTTTAATTAATGTCTAATCCTTGCATCACCTTTGCGAGATACCTTCTCTTGTTACCGCCAGGTGGACTCAGCTGGGCTTTCAGTCGACAAAATTTCATGCAAAATATCTACTTAAGGATGGTGTGGTTTTGTTCTTTCGGCTTGGACACAGAAACTGGAAAGAAGGTAGTTGGTGAGGGAGGGGAGCAGAGATGAGAAGATAATTACTACCCTCAGTAATGGTATGAGCAGGTCAGACATATAGCTGCCACTTATTAGCCTTGGGGGTAGGCCAGGCTTCACTCACAAGCAGGAGAGACAGGATTATTATAAATAGAGAGCGCCTGGCCTGTTAAACATACAGCGCACCTAGGCAGTAAGACCTAGCCAGTGGGCCATCTGGAAAAGACCTATGAATACAGGTGGGTGGGCCTTGAACCCAATTTGAAAACAAGGGAAGGAGATGTGACGTAGTTATATGCAGAGCACCCCCAAATCACTCTCAATGTGCACAAACCCTCCTCAAAGAGTATTTCCCCAGCACCTGGAGTGTCTCTTTTCTTGTGATTTAGTGCTTTTTGCTTCCTCTATGTAGACTGACTCCAGTCTTCCAAGGAGAAGACAAGCTCAGGGGCCACATTCACCATAGCCAGCCGAAGATGGATGTCCTGGCTATGCATTGCAGGCCTCACTGGACTTATTTTTGTAAAGGAAGTGAGCACAGCATGGTTGGAGCTGACCAGGAAATGGAGTAGACAGCTTGTGCACCCACATTGGCATCTGTTGACTTGGACTAAGAAGGAGATGTTTCATTTAGAAGGTAAAAGGGAAACACGGGACTTTCTCTGGACACAGAAAGAGCCAGCTTTAAGGGTGATCTGGGTTCCTTCACATCTCAAAGATGACAGTCTCTCTAGCCAGTTCTGCGCAAATGCCATCACGAGAAAAGCAACATTAAAGTCCACTGCTGCTTAAAACTAGGCTGACCACAAGCAGAGAGGGGTTAAACAGAGGCTAACATGGTTAGTGCCTACGGCGTTTGCCATCTCAAGCCTCTTCCTTCCACTGCAAGGTGTTATAATCTTCATTTTACGTGGGAAGGTGGCCCCACAGACATACAGCAAGTTCCTCAAGGTTTCATAGCCCGTTAGAGGAAGAGTCGGGGGAGTCCAGGTCTGTTTCATTCCGAAGCCTATTCTTCTTCCACTGTGCTCTGGAGCAGTGTACAGACAGTGCAGCACACATTTAAAAAGAACTTCGTAGATGCCAGGCAGTCTGCTATGTTTTACATAACAACGGGGTGCACTGGAATTCAGTTGGCCCTCCGTGTCCACAGGTTCAGAATCCAGGATTCAACCAAGCATGGATGGAAAGCAAGGTATTTTTAGGATGCCAAGCCTGTGGATAGGGAGAGTTAATTTTATTTCAGAAGGTTCCATAGGGAGGACTGCTGGGCCTGAGTAGCCTTGAATTTTGGTATCTGCGGGGATCCTGGAACCAATCTGCTGTGGATACCAAAGGCCAGCTGTATATAAAGCTGTTACTTCAGTTGTACAAATGGAAAAAAGTGTAGCCTTAGAGAGGTTAACCTTGAGCCAGAGTCGGAACTTGAGTTTTTCTGCATCCAGGACTGGAGCATTCAGTCCTCCATGGTGGGGCTCTATGGCCCCTGATTCTCCTACTCAATTGTTACCCAGAGGTGTGCAGAACTGGAGCAGGATTAGGGGCTTAAATACAGCCACTTGCCACTTAACCACAGAATACATTCTAAGAAATGCATCCTTAGGCAATCTCTCCACTGTGTGACCATCACAGAGCACTTATACAAGCCTTGATGGCAGAGCCGGGTAGCCTATTGGTCCTAAACCACAAACCTGTGCAGCATGTGACTGTACTGAATACTATAGACATTTGTAATGCAATGCACATATCCATGTAAATCTAAATGTAACAAAACAGATGAAAGGTACAGTAAAAATATGGTATAAAAGAAAAAATAGTGCCCCTGTACTATGACACTTACTATGAATGGAGCCTGCAGGACTGGAGTTTCCTTTGGGTGAGTCAGTGAGAAGCGGCGAGGGAATATGAAGGCCTAGGACATTACTGTTCACTACTGTAGACTTTAGAAACACTGTACACTTAGTATACACTAAATTAATTTAAAAGTCTTTATTCAATAATAAATTAAGCTCAAACTTGTTATTACAGTGTTTTTTTTTTTTTTTTTTTTTTAGACGGAGTCTCACTCTGTCACCCAGGCTGGAGTGCAATGGTACGATCTCGGCTCACTGCAACCTCCACCTCCCAGGTTCAAGCAATTCTCCTGCCTCAGCCTCCTGAGTAGCTAGGATTACAGGCGCCTGCCACCGCACCCAGCTAATTTTTATATTTTTAGTAGAGACGGGGTTTCAACATCTTGGCCAGGCTGGTCTCGAACTCCTGACCTCATGATCCACCCGCCTCGGCCTCCCAAAGTGCTGGGATTACAGGCGTGAGCCACCACGCCCAGCCTATAGGTTTTTTACTTCACAAGATTTTTTATTTTTAAAACTTTTAAACTCTTTTATAGTCATACTAGCACTTAGTACACACATTGTACAGTTGTATAAAAACATTTTTCTTTATGTTTTACTTTTGAAACCATTTTGTTAAAAACGGAGACACAAGCACGCACATTAGCTGAGGCCTGTATAGGGTCAGGATCATCAATATCACTGTCTGCCTCCTCCACATCTCATCCTACTGGAAGGTCTTCAGGGGTAGGAGATGTCATCTCCTGTGATAGCAATGCCTTCTTCTGGAATATCTCCTGAAGGACCTGCCTGAGGTTCTTGTTGAGGAGGTGTTACTCTTTTAAAAAGTCTCATTTTCACCTGGAGGTAGCAGTCAGTCTCTAGGGAGAAATGTTTATACCAGCGTCAGGACAAACACGTAACACCATTATGATGGCTACAGCAGGCAATAGGAAGTTCTCAGCTCTTTTATAATCCTATGAAATCAGCGTGGAATAGGTGGTCTATTGTTGACCAAAAGGTCCTTATTTGTTGCATGACAAATCTAAGTAAGAATATGCCTATGTGAATGACACTGAAATGAATATGCAGCTTCTGTATATACACACATATCCAAATCTAACTCCTGTAACGTGTTGAATACCAATTATGTACGAAGTATTATTCATGTGAATATATTATTTGTAACATTTACAAGTATACAAAACAGAAAAAATTAGAGTCCGTTATTTTACAAAGATAGAAACTGAAGCTCAGACACTAAAAAACAAACAACAACAAAAAATATTGCTAAAGTCACAAAGTTCACAAAGACTGGAGCAAGGATTCAATCTAAAGGCTGTTTAATTAAAAAAACCTCACTCTTTCTTTTTTTCTACTGGTTTGTCCTTGTATAAAAATGGTCCTAAAGTGACTTCAAAGAGAAATGATAAGATCTCTCCAGCATAAAGGCTTGGGAAGCACGTTACAACATAAGTCTGCAAGTGTTCAGTATCGACGTATTTTGGTCAGTGCATTCGTATCACAGAAAAGCTAGTTTAGGCTTAGAAGAGAGCTTTATTTTCATTACTATATTACACAGAGAAAGAGTCTCTTTGAGAAAGCACTTTTTTTTTTTTTTCCAGGGGGCTTGAAATTTCCTCTGAGTAGCTCTTTCAAGAAGAGTTATTAGAATTTATTTTCAATTATACACCAGAATAAGCCGTCTGCAGTATAGTTAACTTTCAATTTCAGCTAATTTTCGACGCATTCAATCATAGATGCCTCCGTGATTAAGAATCTATGTTGCAAAACAATTCCCACTTTGCAACAATGCAATCAAACAGATCTACAACTCATAACATATTATCCAATGCTTTTTCAGCTCACTGGTGAAGTGAAATAGAATTTACCAACCACCTCTGTTTACCCAGTATGCTCCAAGCTCATTTGCAAACAGATCTGCAACTCAAAACAGCTCACAAGGGGGTTTTGGTTCAACATAGCCTTGAAGAGATAGAGTTGGGCTGCTTTGGATATTCATAATCTCGGGCTGTCTCATTTTCTCTCTCTACCCTAATATGCATTGGCTGAGTGTAATATTCCATGAGAAACAGAACCCCTCCCTATACAATTTGATTCAGAAATCGCTCTCTGTGGTAGAAGTTCTGATTCATTAAGAAGACAAAAACAGGTTTTACATCCAGCTGTTTGCTCTGCTAAATAGTATGGCTGTGTGTGTGTGTGTGTGTGTGTGTGTGTGTGTGAGAGAGAGAGAGAGAGAGAGAGAGGGAGGGAGAGAGGGAGAGAGAAAGAGAAAGAAAAAGAGAGAGAGAGAATCCTGGTTCAAACAGTGAGAAGGATAGGCAGCAAACTCAAACTCCTTTGAAGACTGGAAGACAGAACAATCTTCAAAACTTTATGGAAAACTGTTTC